>JAPUBX010002662.1:0-19590 GCA_028672205.1 Proteocephalus fallax
ATACAATTTCTCGGTGGCCGAGAAATGCATTTCGCCTCTCGAATCACCCTTAACGATTAAACATGGTCAAAAAACCTAAGTCGAATATCGAAACGACAGTTGTTGCAGCTTGATACACTAGGTATATCTGAACGGGGTTTGGGAACAGAGTGTTGTATGTATGAGAGTTACGTGGGCGATCATTTTCAATAGACATTGTTTTGTCTGTTGCGATTGGTTCACACCAAAAAAAGAGGTCGGGTGACAGAATCACGCTGACGTCGGCATCACCGAATGACCGTTATCGTTGCTCTTTTAGGACGAGAACAAATTTGCTCCCATGTCGTAAGTTTATTTTCACAACTAATTTTTAATGAGAAATGATTTAGTTGTTCATAACCTACACACTGTTTTAAAACTGCCTTCCAATTGATTATCAAGGTCACTTGGACATTTGCCTCCTGAATTCTAGGGACGAAACGACTGAAGACAGTGCAGGCGGATTGTGAGTTTACTTAAAAATTAAATTCCCCAATCCACGGAAATTAAGTCGATCGCAGCAACCAATTGTTCCATCGATCTTGGTGGTAGTGGCGTTTGCGCGGTTTGAAGCCTTGTTTATTTGGTGCGGCTATCGCTCCTACTAAGAGATGAACAAGGCTTAATGGAAAGCAAAGAAAGCAGCTTCACAAGACATGCGATCGAAGATCAGCCCTAATATAAGCAGATTCTGATTCGATTCTGGTTTTAGAACGCGCTTGAAAAAAACATCTTTCTAGTAGCGGCCCGGAATGCATAATTATTCCCACAAACAGCATTTTGTACGCTAGACTTTGCGTCAAAGTAATGTCAGCGAGTATATTTACTTGTCTAGACAGGTAAACGGCATTAGCATATGAAACGGTGAATTAATGTTTCAGACAAAACTTGTCTACAACGCATTGGTATCTTTGTAGGCAACCAATTACCCCTGACATCAGTTAAGAGACCTCTGAACCGAACATCGAGTACGATTTGGTCTCTTACTCCGAAAGTACTCTCAATGGCATCTATGTAACATTGTCTACAATTCTCGCATTTCCGAAAACCCGAAATCCGCCAATTGACCGTAAAGGAGGCAGCCAGGACAATCGACTTTTACCTTCTCTGCATGATTGTCTTCTTCAATATCATCCCAATAATTGTGCTTACCTCTACTTATAAGGTAGTAACCATACTAGGAAAGGTCGTGAAGCTTTAGAGAAGCGTAAAGTCCTCTGTTTTATGCTTTCTTTGTAGAAGAGTCTTCTGGGGCCTCGTGGTGGATGCCATCTCGTTCAAGGTGGGCAAACCTATTTGATCAAGGTCTTTATAAGGTTATTTTATGTACCATCTATCGAGAAACTTGAAGTCAATCTGATTAACTTTATATTTTTCGGAACATCGTTTGCAAATAGTTTTATTTATCTCTTGAGATCCGATGGAATCGGCCATTTGTGAAGAACTGTTTCAGCGTCGCTGGGCATCCGTAGAACAAAATATAATTCTCGTTCGAAACCGTTTGTCCGAATAACGAAATCAATCATTTTAAGACGCACTGCTCTAGATTTGTGATCAATATGGCACAACTGGTAGATGGTGGTGAATGCCATCTCTTTCAAGGTTTGCATACCTGTTTGATAACGTTCATTATGTGCTTTCTTTCGGACGTTAGTGATAGTCAGCGACCAGGTTATAATAAATATTCCCTCATCAATAATATAACGATGACTGCAGGCCGACTTTTATTGTTGGTTAGCTGTAGACTTAATTCGGCTAACACAATATTAGGTTCACTTTCTTTCTCGAATGTAAGATCCATAAGGAATAAATATCGGCATTTAATTATACTTTCCCAACCTTCTGTTTTACGTCCAAGAATATTATCGATGCGCATGAGCCATTTAGTTTCAATGTCTCAAATTCGGGATTTTATTGCATCGAATTCAAAAATTCAATTTCTCCGAAGTGGTTTATTCTTCAACGTACGTAGTGGGATCCAACAGCTGTCAATGTAGTCACGAATGCAATTTGTAAAACCTCACGATGACAGGTATGTGTCATGCCGTTCCAGCGTGGCCGTTTTTTCGCGGAATTTCCTTCAAAAATGGTTCGCTCAAATGAGGACACCAATCAGCAGCTGAGGCATTGTCCGGACCCAGTACTTCTCTTATTTCCGACAGAAGTAAATGGAAGTTGGCAAAAATCGCTTTTCGAAAAGAGATGCCCTCACTGGACACACCTTTTACTGATTGCAGTGCGCCTACATACTGATGCAGACGACGTGGACCATCGCCTTCTTCTCCTTCCCCCACCTGCAAGGCCCCTTCTTCCGACCGCTTTTCGCCGTCTGGGTGTTCGTGATGTACTTCTGCCTCGCCGGTCACTACATCCTTGCCCCCGCTGCCTGCACGCGTCTCTTTGGGACACGGGATCTGCCGACCATCTACGGCATCATCTACTCCCTCACGGTAAAGAGCCTTCAAGATGCTGTCATCTGTAACCCCCACCACCACCACACCTAAAGCCAAATGGCCCAATGGCGATGGACGGAGATAGGGAAAGAGTAATATTTTGACGACAAGGCGGTTGCGCCAATTGGTGGAGCGACGCTTCGAGAGTTGCGTTAGGGTATGAGTAATTCTCCAAGGGGTGGTTCTCGCCTAGTTCATGGTCAACAAATGATTGGTACCATTTGTTTCAAACCAAATCTCATGAGTGATGCGCCAGCTGTTGGTGCTTGCATTGGTATCCCATTGGTAATTTGTCCCATTTTGTTTCGCGATATTACAAAAAGGACGCGAAAAGTCCCTTCGGTTTATTAACAAAATTGCTTCAGTTTTTCTCTGACCACGGGGTCACGGTCGAAACGGGACATTTCTCCGCTCTTTCGATCTTGTCTTTTTGTTTGCAGACCCCAAGTGCGCTTTTAACTGCAGCTGTTCTGATGAATTTCAAAATCTCTGGATACTGGCTTCAAATTTATTCGGCATGTGGAGTTGCCACAGCAATTTGTAAGTCTTTCGGCAGCACCAAAGGCATTGGTTGGGTTACGAGATTATACTAGATGGGACATTTCACACCGGAAAGGTTTTAGAAAGGCGTTTTCGTAGCCTAAAACACGGCAGCTGTACGTAGACTCTACGATTGCATCTTTGATAATCATCCTTTCCCGTTCTTTTCCCTATATAATGAACACACTGAAACAGTTGTCAATTTCGTATTAGTTCGTAAGTTGTCTTGTCAGAACATTCCAACTGTGCATTTAAGGTATCGAATGCGCTTGTTCTGGCTATGAGAGATTTGCCCTCGCAACTCAACGTCTTCATATTGGTTAAGTGGTTATCGTTACTATTTAAATCGTACTTTGTGATCCCCTTTCAGCTCTCCTCGTCGTTCTGTTATTGGACGATCCGAATGCACCCTTCCAGTCCGTTGTGAACGCTCCTGTGAGGCTCGTAAGCTGTTGTCGGCCGCTTTCGCCAGATGGAATCAAAAATAAAATTTCGGAGGTCAATTAATTACAGTAGGTTGCCGATGCGTACTATTGGATGCTCAGTTCGCAAAATACTGCAATTTCCTATTCTTTAAGTCGAAATATTGGATTGCTTTGCTTTTAAAAGACTAAAAAATAATGTGTGGCAAATGGTAACGGTTTATTTTTTGTTATTCACCGAGAAGTATCTTTTTACTTGAGGTAAACAGGATCCACCTCAAGAGTTCTGCTTCTTTGGTCGTTATCAGCTGTCAGAGATGTGTTTACCTGTTTCCAAAATCTAAGTTAAAGACACCATCAGCGCTAAGAGAGAGCGATTTATACAACTCTATGCGAAATAACACTCGGGGAAATGTTTACATTTCCGTCCCCGCCAACCGAAAGACACTATATAGACAGGAATGTCCCAGATAAATTACCTCAAAATCCAGTCAGTTAGCATTTTTACAGGGATTAAGGCCGATTGGGACAGTTGACCAACAAGAGAATACGTGATAAAATAAAACTAATATTGGTAATCGCTTTTCAGCATTAAAAATAACAACAAAAAAAGCGATACAGGAAGTGGCGATTGTGCATAGAGACACATGCGTCTTACTATCTCTGCGGTCTTATTTCCCACGTTAAAGTTTGTTCGATTTGGTGAGCATATAATTGTTCTGACGACTTTACAGATTCGGAATCGGTTAAAACTAATTCACAAAATAAGAACGAGGAAAATTTGCATGAAAGACAAAATAAATCCTGGCAGTACAAAGAGTTCGGAAGACGCGTAATGGTAGCAGTATGGGTGTCCTGTGCAAAACGAGCGCCAAATTAATAAAAAAGACGATGGATCGCAGTAGAGGCGGGTGACTCGTTTGTGACCGTTTGACGCGCCATGGGTGAACTTTTAGATACGTATCTGTGGTTAATTTAAAAAACAATATAAAAGAGTTTCTTGGGAATCACAATCTTCCCCGACAAATACCAAAAACTGCTATTCCAGAACGACAATGATTGACGACGTTTAATAGTAACGAAAAAAACGTCTGTCCTTACAGTATTTGCCTAGCCCACGCAGGCTTCCAGATGCGGCTGTAAAAACCATTAACCCCGATATTTCTCCGATTACAACTCAACTTGTGCATAATTCGTTTAGGCAGTGCTCTTTTCCTTTGACCGGATAGACGTTGCCATCCCAATACTCTTCAATCGATGCTGGAGTAAAAGGCCGTCGACGGCGTATTTATGGACTTAAGCGCGGCTTTCAGCATTACCTCACGCTCCCGCAACTCATCCTAAACGTGTTAAGATAAGGTTTGAAGGATATTCGATAGGCTGGCTTAAAAATTGTTTCTCTCAGTGTGAAACTAAACCTCATCGTCCTTGCCCAATCACCGCGGTGTGCTAATAGGCGATTGTCTCGCCATCGTCGGGATATGCTTTGTTCCTTCAATCGCCGTTCCAGACGACTTGGGGTGATCTCAAACCGTATGAATTTCTTCGTGGATGCCTTTCTTATTCCTTTGTTGGATTCCCCCTCCCACTCACTCTCTTCTTGTCTGTGCCAATGTACATTTCCTCCACCGATGCAAAGACAATGTCATTTAATTCCCACAAGACGGGCTGCGTATCGCAACTCGTTCATTCCTCATTTGTCCTGATGTTTAGTTTCGCCAGAAGAGGTGGATACTATTCGTGTATAAAATTGCTATGTATTCGCCTCCTGTCCTTATAAAGCGATTACCATTGCCATTTATAAAGCACGGCTATCTGTACGTTAACGTTTCAAATGACGAAGAACATGTTGAAAAAAAACATTGAATCGAATAAATCGATTTCACTTAATTAAGATACATTTTAAAAATGATGGTATGAATAATGAAAATGGACTTGTTTCTGACGACGAGTAGGCCATGGACTCGAAGAGAGAGAGAGTTATGTCGAAGTGGAGATATTGAAGAAGATATAAAAATATAACAACTATGTTCTTGGGGCTGATTAGACAATCTTCGTGTCTGCAGGTGTCAATTGAACCCTTTCCTCGCATTTACACGAAAACGCAGAACAGGGCCGTTGTATGGCTACCTTTATGTGTTTTGTAAAACCACATTTACGGGACTTTATATGCCGTTTCAAACATTTTTGTGGATCATAAAGACCACCACGACAATAAGTCCATAAAGCCACACAATCCAATAATTGCAAACGATGTTGAACAACACATCGTTTCGAGCAGCCCAAGAAATCGGAAATTGCATCGCGATAAATAATATTGGAATTTAATTGGAATAAACACTTACCTTGTTTCACCAGCATATATTAAGAAACTCAAAGCTGGGAAAATATCGATGCCTTTGCCAACAATTGTTCTTCCTTTTTTAAAAAACCTCAATTCCTGCGTAATCGCGCATGAGGGATTAACTGCTGGCCAGCGCTCATGGTTTTCCTCTGTCATTCTGGCGACTCGGGCAATCTGCGTTCCTTTGGGTGGTTGGATCCATCGCAAATGGGGTCTGCTTCCAACAGAAATCATCGGCATACTCTTATCCTGGTAAGCCTTTTCGATAAAAATTCGCATTTGGGTTGATAAAGACCCATAGACTTCACCGGGAGCTGCCTGTATATAAAGACTTTCGCACAATAAAACAATTCTAAAGCACTTTCATAAGGGGAAATGAAGTCTTTCTGGGGATATCTTGCAGTTCTCGGCGATTTCCTGTTCCAACTTGAGCTGGGGTACTTCTACACGGTATGAAAGTCAATTCAATTCGGCGTTTGGGTTCTTGCAAGGTTTGGCTAAAGAATTTCGTTTGGGAAGAAAATCAGAGAATGAAACGAAGGGAGTTCAGGATAAAACGGCCCATGAATACGGACTTTCGTTCACGCCCATAGGTCCCGATGCCAACAATAGTAATTCCTTTTTTAGCGAACCTCAATTCCTACTTAATCTCCTCTATGGGCATAACTGCTGGCCAGAGCTCTTGGGATTCTTCTGTCATTCTGGCGAGTCAGGCAATCTGCGTTCCTTTGGGCGGCTGGATCCATCGCAAATGGGGTCTGCTTCCAACAGAAATCATCAGCATACTCTTTTCCTTGTAAGCCTTTTCGATTGAATTACAAATCGAAATATAAATTATTTCCAAAAACAGTTTGTCTAAAGTTAGGCGCAATGCTCGCGATGTGTGGCGGATAATGAATCTGGTACAATCTCGTATAGTTGCATCCCCACTAACCGGAAGACAGAAGAAGAGAGATAAGAGCTCTTGAAAGTTTTCCTGAGCCGTCTCCTTTATTAACAGACGTGATTTGATATTTATGCAAGAGTTAGGGGGAGGAAGGCCAATCGGCTATGAGTCACTCAATCGATATGATTGTAACAGGAGAGAATGT
The DNA here is from genome assembly GCA_028672205.1 of Proteocephalus fallax. Classification (NCBI taxonomy): domain Eukaryota; kingdom Metazoa; phylum Platyhelminthes; class Cestoda; order Proteocephalidea; family Proteocephalidae; genus Proteocephalus; species Proteocephalus fallax. The sequence goes on from JAPUBX010002662.1 coordinate 6,869, forward strand.
TTTCAGAAGGGATGTTACAAGTAATGTCATGACCTTTTAACGCCGCTGCAGCATTGGTTAGCGACGTCAATGGTACTATAATTAATGGTCAGAACAATTATTTGCATAATTTGTTTCCCCAGATATAAACATGAAGCATGAGGACAGTGGTTTCGTGCCTACAACTACTGCACTCCCCCCACCACCACTCATTCACACCAAGCCGAAGCATCGAGCTGGTTGGCTCAGTGCTGTTCACAGTCGCTATCCTGCAAATACATCACTTCCAGCTCTTGCTTCCTTTAATGTGCGTTCAATTCTCAACAAAGTTGATGATTTTCACTCTCTGCTAACAACTGCTCTGTTTAAACCTGTCGGAGTGGTCTGTCCACAAGAAACCTTTCTTCTGGATCACATATTTATGCCAGAGAATTTCGTATGCTTTTGTCAAAACAGAATGGTCGGCGTTAAATCCAAAGGGGGTGGTGTCGCGAGTTGCATCAATCTCAGCTGGTCAAAATCGAAAAAAAGGTTTTCTGCTATGCTGCTAGTGCTATTGAATGTGTTGGGGTTACGTGCCATCCAAGGTCTCTTCAAAACTGTAAGTTTGTGAAAGTCTTTAACTTGTATATCCCCCTCTATCTTCTACCAGAGCAGACATATCTAAGTTCTACGATTCTATAATGCCTTTTATTTCTTCAATTATGGATGATTCTTTTATTTTTCTATGTGGTGATTTTAATTCTGCGCCCATTTGCCCTCTTCTTACTCTTGGTCTAAACACCATAGTCAATTTTCCTACACGCGAAGGGAATCTTCTTGACCACATATTTGTGTCCAATTCGATCACGATCACAGCTGAGGTAAATCGCCTTAACAAAATTAGTGTAGATGAGCTGTTCAAAACATCGAAGCCCGATGAACTTTGGAAAAATCTGAACAGATTGACAGAAACCCGCCGCCCATATCTACCAAGTGATGTCCTAGACCTTGATGCTCTGAACGATGGCTTTATCTTCAAATCCGCTGACCATTCCGCGGTACCTCACGTTTGATCTCTTAATCCCAGCGCTTTCCTGCCCGCTCACGAATCCTCTATCTCCCATATTTTGGCTTGCCCCAAGAGCTCCGCAGCGGATGGTCCCGACAGGGTCCCCCCGCGATTCTTAAAATCTGTCACCGCGAGATTTCTCCATTTGTCACCCAACTTGTCAATCATTCGTTAGGAGAATGCTCCTTTCCTTCGGAATGGAGAGATGTGGCTATAACACCAATTCCGAAACCGGCCAATGGTTCCGCCGGACCTGTAAAGTATAGACCTATCGCCAACTCATCTTTGTGGTTAAAATTGATTGAGAAGCACCTCCTCTCTAAATTAGATGACACGCTTAAAGCTGCCGATGACCCGTTTCAGTTTGCTTATAAATCAAATAGAAGCACTCTGGACGTCGTGGCTACGTTATCGCACACCCTCCACTCTTCACTTGATGCCGGAGCGAAAGCCGTCAAGGGGGTTTTCTTGGACTTCACCTCTGCTTTCAACACTATCTCACGCTCCCGCATCCTTTCTCAACTATGTGAAGATGGCGTTGAAGGATGGTTGATTAATTGGCTTCAAACATATTTTTCTAATCGACTTCAACATGTCAGAGTCGGAAATGAAGCCTTAGCTTAAGCTCTAGCCATATAAAAGCCTTTGTCCATGCCTGTATAATTCCCCTTATTGTTCTCCAGTAATTTTTCTCGGCCTTAAATGTTCTGACTTTTTAACCCTTTATAGACTTTTTAAAATAAAAGCGTTTTCTAGTGGTCTGCCTATTTTCTCTATTCAAGAAATCATCGTTCAACGCCACTTCAATAATTGTTCACTAATCGCTGCTCGTATTTTAAGTGACCCCTCCCATCCCCTTTATTTTAGTTTATCTGAATGTAAATTTCTTCGACCAATGCGTAGACTATACCTTTCAATACCAACAAGAACGGCTGCATATTGCAATTCGGTCATTCCTTATTTGTTCCGATTTTTAGTTTCATCAGAGCAGGTGAAACAGGAACTAAAAGACAATTTTCACTTCAAATACTTGTTATATTGCCTCTTTAAACTGCTGAAAGTTTTGGTCTTCGTGACCTCAATGAAGCCACTTCTATTATTATTATTATGAGCGCAAGCATCTCATTAAGTATACAATGGGGACCTTTCTCCGTACAGCATTTCATGTACTTTGGTTTGTAGATCTTACCGTAGCTGCTCTGTCCACTCCCATCATCATCATCATCATCATCATCATCATAGAATACTGGATTCAAATTTATCCGGTCTGTGGACTTACCACAATGAGATAAGCTGATTAATTGAAAATCTGCCGCCTCATTTTGGAGGAGTCTGCGTTTGTTCCGTCATGTTTTTGTTAAGTTACACTTCCAATTAAAATAATTGGAAAAACGGTTACGTTGCAGTCACTTGCCCGATACCAGACGAATTTCGTTATGCCTAAGGGTTTCTAACACTATCAGAACTGTCTTAACGCTGTACTATACAAGCCTGAGTCTTCTATGCATAGTAACTTATTCATTTTTTATGCTGTGAATTTTAATGCTGAAATTATTTGTCCTCTTAATAAAGCAATTATAATGGTCAATTAATTAAGCACGGTTACATCTATGTCAACGTTAAAAACAGTGCAGACTATTTTGAAACATTCCCCTGATAAGATACATTTTGAACATGGTGGTGCAAAATAAACTATTGAACCCATTTATGAAAACGAATACATACTGTTAATCTTGGAACAAATTAACCAAATGAACAGGTTATTTGCAATGTAGATTTACATGGTATCGAGTGCTTTCTAAATTATACTCGAAACACTGTTCCCGAGATTTTTCGAAATTGCGAGATTTCTTGGCTTCACGCAACCCAGCCACAATCAATGCCTTAATTTGGCTTAATAATTAGAATATGTATTCAGGTTAATAAAACGATTAACGCATCAAATGAGTGGGCGAACGAGGAAAGGGTATGTTTAATACCATTCATTTAAAAAAAAGTTGCACCATACAAACACCGCTGTTTATATTCTACAAACGTGTTATTCCAATGGAGAACGAAGTTTAGTTTTGTGTCGAAAATACATTGAGACGACCTTGAAAATATGCCAAGATTATGGACAATTAAATTTAAAGATTTTCGATTGTCTACTCTCTTTATGATGTCCAGACGTTTACTCAATGTAAACATTAGTCATCAATCGTTTATGACACATTAATTATTAAACGGTCGCGCAATTGCATGTCTAATTGAGCTTCAAAGTTACATTTTGCGGCCTGAGTCTGAAGTAAAAGTATAAAATCCCGGATGTTTTAATCGGATCTTCGAATGATAGCATAGAATTTGCTTCGTTCAACAGCCTCAGAAGCTATAGGCAGAACATGCTGAATAATAGCTTCATGGATATTGGCGAGTGGCATTTTAATGGGAATATCCGGATAAACCAAGTTCTTCACCAGAGCATAAGCATCTTTACCAATGGCGTTCAGAAAATAAGCCGCTTTCTTTTCTTCAGCGAGATTTTCTTGGGTGATAGCCCAAATTTCGAAACGCCCATCTGCATTATAGTAATTCCATTCTGTCTAATGGAAGAGTCTTTCAAGATTCTTTTGACAAATGCCTTCTTTTTTTATGGAAAAGAAAATAATAATCGATTTACACATTAGAGTCGGCTATTTTGACTGATGAATGTTATATTGTAAGACACATGGTGAATTAATTCAATTTACTAATTAGCGTAAGGTGCAGACACCCATGCCGCGTTAAAAGGTCACAACATCGCTTGTCACACCAATTCTGTCTACATTCTGTCTAGTGGCTATCTAATCGATTAAGTGACTCATTCCTCACACTTCTCCCTCATTGGCATGATTAAATGTGCTAATGGAAGGATATTCTCTTACATGTAAGACCAGTTAGACAAGAGTCGGGGCGCCATATTCCGACAAATACAGACTGACCTTCTCGGATCGGTGCTTTCACTGAAGGTGCCAGTCGATGTTAACATGGCTTGTTCTTAGCGATGAATATAGATAGAGACCTCTCGTCATTCATGTACTTTGGTTTGTAGATCTTACCGTAGCTGCTCTGTCCACTCCCATCATCATCATCATCATCATCATCATCATCATAGAATACTGGATTCAAATTTATCCGGTCTGTGGACTTACCACAATGAGATAAGCTGATTAATTGAAAATCTGCCGCCTCATTTTGGAGGAGTCTGCGTTTGTTCCGTCATGTTTTTGTTAAGTTACACTTCCAATTAAAATAATTGGAAAAACGGTTACGTTGCAGTCACTTGCCCGATACCAGACGAATTTCGTTATGCCTAAGGGTTTCTAACACTATCAGAACTGTCTTAACGCTGTACTATACAAGCCTGAGTCTTCTATGCATAGTAACTTATTCATTTTTTATGCTGTGAATTTTAATGCTGAAATTATTTGTCCTCTTAATAAAGCAATTATAATGGTCAATTAATTAAGCACGGTTATATCTATGTCAACGTTAAAAACAGTGCAGACTATTTTGAAACATTCACCTGATAAGATACATTTTGAACATGGTGGTGCAAAATAAACTATTGAACCCATTTATGAAAACGAATACATACTGTTAATCTTGGAACAAATTAACCAAATGAACAGGTTATTTGCAATGTAGATTTACATGGTATCGAGTGCTTTCTAAATTATACTCGAAACACTGTTCCCGAGATTTTTCGAAATTGCGAGATTTCTTGGCTTCACGCAACCCAGCCACAATCAATGCCTTAATTTGGCTTAATAATTAGAATATGTATTCAGGTTAATAAAACGATTAACGCATCAAATGAGTGGGCGAACGAGGAAAGGGTATGTTTAATACCATTCATTTAAAAAAAAGTTGCACCATACAAACACCGCTGTTTATATTCTACAAACGTGTTATTCCAATGGAGAACGAAGTTTAGTTTTGTGTCGAAAATACATTGAGACGACCTTGAAAATATGCCAAGATTATGGACAATTAAATTTAAAGATTTTCGATTGTCTACTCTCTTTATGATGTCCAGACGTTTACTCAATGTAAACATTAGTCATCAATCGTTTATGACACATTAATTATTAAACGGTCGCGCAATTGCATGTCTAATTGAGCTTCAAAGTTACATTTTGCGGCCTGAGTCTGAAGTAAAAGTATAAAATCCCGGATGTTTTAATCGGATCTTCGAATGATAGCATAGAATTTGCTTCGTTCAACAGCCTCAGAAGCTATAGGCAGAACATGCTGAATAATAGCTTCATGGATATTGGCGAGTGGCATTTTAATGGGAATATCCGGATAAACCAAGTTCTTCACCAGAGCATAAGCATCTTTACCAATGGCGTTCAGAAAATAAGCCGCTTTCTTTTCTTCAGCGAGATTTTCTTGGGTGATAGCCCAAATTTCGAAACGCCCATCTGCATTATAGTAATTCCATTCTGTCTAATGGAAGAGTCTTTCAAGATTCTTTTGACAAATGCCTTCTTTTTTTATGGAAAAGAAAATAATAATCGATTTACACATTAGAGTCGGCTATTTTGACTGATGAATGTTATATTGTAAGACACATGGTGAATTAATTCAATTTACTAATTAGCGTAAGGTGCAGACACCCATGCCGCGTTAAAAGGTCACAACATCGCTTGTCACACCAATTCTGTCTACATTCTGTCTAGTGGCTATCTAATCGATTAAGTGACTCATTCCTCACACTTCTCCCTCATTGGCATGATTAAATGTGCTAATGGAAGGATATTCTCTTACATGTAAGACCAGTTAGACAAGAGTCGGGGCGCCATATTCCGACAAATACAGACTGACCTTCTCGGATCGGTGCTTTCACTGAAGGTGCCAGTCGATGTTAACATGGCTTGTTCTTAGCGATGAATATAGATAGAGACCTCTCGTCATTCATGTACTTTGGTTTGTAGATCTTACCGTAGCTGCTCTGTCCACTCCCATCATCATCATCATCATCATCATCATCATCATAGAATACTGGATTCAAATTTATCCGGTCTGTGGACTTACCACAATGAGATAAGCTGATTAATTGAAAATCTGCCGCCTCATTTTGGAGGAGTCTGCGTTTGTTCCGTCATGTTTTTGTTAAGTTACACTTCCAATTAAAATAATTGGAAAAACGGTTACGTTGCAGTCACTTGCCCGATACCAGACGAATTTCGTTATGCCTAAGGGTTTCTAACACTATCAGAACTGTCTTAACGCTGTACTATACAAGCCTGAGTCTTCTATGCATAGTAACTTATTCATTTTTTATGCTGTGAATTTTAATGCTGAAATTATTTGTCCTCTTAATAAAGCAATTATAATGGTCAATTAATTAAGCACGGTTATATCTATGTCAACGTTAAAAACAGTGCAGACTATTTTGAAACATTCACCTGATAAGATACATTTTGAACATGGTGGTGCAAAATAAACTATTGAACCCATTTATGAAAACGAACACATACTGTTAATCTTGGAACAAATTAACCAAATGAACTGGTTATTTGTAATGTAGATTTACATGGTATCGAGTGCTTTCTAAATTATACTCGAAGCACTGTTCCCGAGATTTTTCGAAATTGCGAGATTTCTTGGCTTCACGCAACCCAGCCACAATCAATGCCTTAATTTGGCTTAATAATTAAAATATGTATTCAGGTTAATAAAACGATTAACGCATCAAATGAGTGGGCGAACGAGGAAAGGGTATGTTTAATACCATTCATTTTAAAAAAAGTTGCACCATACAAACACCGCTGTTTATATTCTACAAACGTGTTATTCCAATGGAGAACGAAGTTTAGTTTTGTGTCGAAAATACATTGAGACGACCTTGAAAATATGCCAAGATTATGGACAATTAAATTTAAAGATTTTCGATTGTCTACTCTCGTTATGATGTCCAGACGTTAACTCAATGTAAACATTAGTCATCAATCGTTTATGACATATTAATTATTAAACGGTCGCGCAATTGCGTGTCTAATTGAGCTTCAAAGTTACATTTTGCGGCCTGAGTCTGAAGTAAAAGTATAAAATCCCGGATGTTTTAATCGGATCTTCGAATGATAGCATAGAATTTGCTTCGTTCAACAGCCTCAGAAGCTATAGGCAGAACATGCTGAATAATAGCTTCATGGATCTTGGCGAGTGGCATTTTAATGGGAATATCCGGATAAATCAAGTTCTTCCGAGCGTAGTGGCGTGCGCTTCTAATCTAGCAACCTGGAGGCCGGGTGGCGGAAACTGTCTCGCGCGCGTTATGGACAAGGCCTTCTATGGCCGCCATTACCTCGTTGTTATTTCCTCCATTCCTGTTAAACATTAAATGCTGAAAGTTCTGGTCTTTGTGACCTTAATAAAGCGTAAAAATTATTATTATTATTATTATCTTCACCAGAGCATAAGCATCTTTACCAATGGCGTTCAGAAAATAAGCCGCTTTCTTTTCTTCAGCGAGATTTTCTTGGGTGATAGCCCAAATTTCGAAACGCCCATCTGCATTATAGTAATTCCATTCTGTCTAATGGAAGAGTCTTTCAAGATTCTTTTGACAAATGCCTTCTTTTTTTATGGAAAAGAAAATAATAATCGATTTACACATTAGAGTCGGCTATTTATGACTGATGAATGTTATATTGTAAGACACATGGTGAATTAATTCAATTTACTAATTAGCGTAAGGTGCAGACACCCATGCCGCGTTAAAAGGTCACCACATCGCTTGTCACACCAATTCTGTCTACATTCTGTCGAGTGGCTATCTAATCGATTAAGTGACTCATTCCTCACACTTCTCCCTCATTGGCATGATTAAATGTGCTAATGGAAGGATATTCTCTTACATGCAAGACCAGTTAGATTAGAGTCGGGGCGCCATATTCCCACCAGTACAGACTGACCTTCTCGGATCGGTGCTTTCACTGAAGGTGCCAGTCGATGTTAACATGGCTTGTTCTTAGCGATGAATATAGATAGAGACCTCTCGTCATTTTACTTAAGTCGGTGGTGTTGCTGAGATCTGAAGTTAAACGTGGAAAGATTTACCATCTTATGATGTGAAATAACAACTATTTTCCCTGTTACCAGTTGTTTAAACGGGCCAATAACCACAGAAGGCGGACGCGGTCTTCGAATTGTCGTCATGAGAAAATTCGTCAGAATCTACAGGCGATAGTGCGTCTGCAATGCGCAGTTTCACACCATTTTACTTTGCTGTTGAGCAACCTTAAAACCCTTTTCCCCAACTAATATGGAACACAGAAATCGGTAAACCGCAAAAATATTCAAACAATTTTTTATGAACAAGGTATTTTTCGTTGCATCGACTTCAATGCCACAGAAGTTTTGCATCAGGACAAATCAACTTAAAATATTGAAGAAAGAACTGTTGTATGCACATTTGCTGCTCGAAATTTCGATTCTCTCCATTGATAGTTATCCTTATGAAGCAGGGTGTCAGCTCCATGTTTATATCCACATCAACGTCGGTCAGCGCTGTCAAATCCCCCGTTGGTTGCATTGAAAGTGGTGAGAAATTGACGTAAGGTGCCCCAAAATTCTATAATGGCGTAATAAGCGATTAGATTTGACCGACCTTTGCGAAGTAGCTGAACTCTAGTTGCTTGGCTTCAAGGTAGCACTTCATAACTGCCTCTCCGGTTTCAACACAGTCGACGGAAGCAGGCTCAGTGAAATTAGTCAACTTCAATCCTTCCACGTCGGGCAGCTCAATTAGCTGCTGGTTGGTAAACACAGACTTGAAATGCTCCCTGACGACGTGTTTGGCTGTTTTACCTGGGGACATCTTAGACATGATTAAAATGAATCCTTACTATTGGAATATAAGCAAGCACTTGCTACAGAGAATAAAGCACAAATTAAAATTGAATACATTTTGCGGGGGGTTTCGTCTTAATCACGGAAGAAGATTACTTTATATGCCAAGAGTTACTGACCAACGATGCTGTGTGATTGGATGCATGTAAATCATGGTGCCAATAGAAACTGATTTCTTAAATTGAGCCAATGGTAGTCAGGCTTTGCTTATTCTTAAAACACAGAATCAATAAATATCCTTTCCTTTCTTTTTATAGACCGTAACCGTTTCCTAACAAACCGGAAGACATGAAAGAGATTCAAAGATCCCATAGGAGTTCTAGAGAGTTGACCTGTTGTCCAACAGGCGCGAACTTGTATTTATGGAGGGGTTTGGAGCAGTACGACTAGTCGTCCAATGAGGATGCTTGGGGAATGAGAAACGCAATCGATTGGACGGAAGGGGGGACAAGCGACTTGTGGCCTTATGCCATGGCTTGGATGACGACACGTTACGGGAATTAATGAATGGAATTAAGCAAAAAGGTAAAAAAACGATTTCTTTGGGAACCAAAACGGTTACCCAACATTGCTATAACTCCTTTTTGCATCTTCTAGCTCTCCAATCCCTTGTGCATTTTCAACTCTCTGCTGTGTCTCCTGGTTCCTCCGATCTAATCTTACTCCTCGGATGTCATCTGACTCATTCACTGTAATCTCGCTGATACAATGTTTGCAGCCTCTTCCACGATGCTGATCGATAAAACGAACTCGAAGATAGAAAGCCCACCGGGCGTATCTTAGCGTTGCCTCGTTAGAAACCAATACCGCTATTTCTTTTGAAATCGCTTACTAACAATTAAGCCCTTCTATTTGATTTTCGAGTCTTTGAAAAGCGTTTATAGACAGACTCTTAGTGCCTCGAATGATTGGAAACGAATAACGTGGAGGAATAGCACAAGTAATTGAAGGACGCTCTCGGTTATCGTAACTCCTTCAGCTATCCGTATTTTTATTTGTTGATATAACTAATACGATTTTCGTTATTCCACATCGGAACATGAAAACTCGACTGAAATTTCCTGGAGATTTCAGCGGGACCGTAGACTCCATCAAAATGACGAGAGAGATCTATCTGAGGTCATTCGAAAGACCAACTCGCGTTAACGCCGACTGCCACCTCCACTGAAACCACCAATCCCAGAAGGTCACTATGAAGTGGAAGTAAAATGGCACACTGCGTCTTATAACCCAACTATTTGATGTTAGAGAATGCTTTTTAAGATGCATATTTGTTGAAGGACATAATAGTGAATCCTGCACATTTTGTTCGCATTTTATACAATAATTAAGCCGCATGAAATCTAAAGCGACATTATTAAAATAATGCCGTGTATGAATAATTTATTCAAATTTGAGACAATCAGAGTCTACAATGCTAATCTCATCATTAATTTGTTCACCAGTACAAATATTCCTGAAACACACGTCTGATTTTACAGACGTGCAGCTAACGAGTTGGGTGATATCGTGGGCCAATAAGAACACACTTCAAGGTCACTGTTCACCTTTAGGCTCAAACCATTGAGATCGGAGGAACAGCCCAAAATTACCTTGTGCAATTCGGAAATATCCCAATAAAAGTATTTAGCAAAATTATAATCTTTAAAAAGTCCTCTCGAGGATTTCTCATTGGGTATGTATAAACTATGAATTGTGTGAATAGATTGACCCAAGTTTTCTCATCTGGTGATAGAACGTCTTGTATATGCTCTCTCACAGTCTGTTTTTTGGATTTTTCTTATAATTTTTTTTGTCGCTTATATTTCAATTGATTAATGAACTCGATTCGCCCGGGAAAGGTTTGTTTGCTAGATAAACACACTTCGAGTTTACCGATCACTCATTCCACGGAGCATAAGGCGGATTAAGCAAACAACAACCACAAACAGTTTATTTGAAAACGGCCAGAAAGAGATTAAACCCATATTAAATTGATTAGAAATTGCATCAATTTGCAAAGCCTTCCCACCATTGGTTTACTGAAACAAATCTGCACATCGGTGTATTTTGCGAGCACCATTTAATATCATTTATCCTCTCAGAATCATTGGTCGTTTCCAATTGGGCTAGTATAAATGAGGCTTCTTCAACTCCTTGGAAGAAACCGCTCGCCAAATGAATTTCGTTTTAATTTGTGCTGTATTCTCAGTAACATTTGCCTTCTTTCCATCAAATAGTAAGGTTTCATTTCGATGCTTTCTAGCTTTCGGCAAGATGAACCATCTAAGCAAGCCGTCAAGAAGCGCTTGGCAATGGTGTTTACGAACCCGCATCTAATAAAGTTGTCTAACGTACATGGATTGGAGTTGACTAATTTTATGGGAGTTGCTTCGACCAAGTGTGGATGTTGTAGAATAATCTCCACAATGTATTGAGTAGAAGCAATGGAACGATTGAATGATTTAATTGAAAGTGTATTCTCTAACGTGCATTACGGGTTACTTAGAGGCGGTGTGCCATTTTACTAACGACCTGCAATGACCTTCTCGGATCGGTTGTTTCACAAGAGGTGACTGTCGGTGTAAACGCTCATGATTTCTTGCGACGACCTTAGATTGAGCACTCTCGCCAGTTTGCTTTAGTTTATTGTGCAACAGCGATCTCTAGTTCAACTGATATGTTGAATAACCACAGTTGTATTAGTAATATAAACAAATAAAGAGATTGGCTAGCTAACGATACCCATGACCACCCTATAATGTTTTGTTGGATTCTTCCGAGCTGTGTAGGTCGCTGATTGAAATAAACGTCTCCAAGATCCATTGCTCTAATCATTTAGTGAGCTATCTCTTCATACGTCCGACTGATATGAATGCAACTGGGAATACACTTTTAATTATTGGATTGGAAAAAACAATCGATAACATTTTTTATTGGCTATTACTAATTTATTCAAGTAAAACATTCAGAGGATCTGCCATCATTGTCAAATAAGAGTTGCCTTAGGACAAATCTCTTTGAAATATTCAAGGAAGAACTGTCGTAGCAGGTTCTGCTGATCGAGGCTCACATTCTGTCCATTGTCGGCAATCTTGATTTTGCAGCTTCTCGGCTCAATTTCCATAGCAAAATTGACGTCGTTGAGTTCAGTTAATTGCCCTGTTTTATTGAATGTAGACGGACTGAAATTTAATGTTGGTGTACCAAAACTCTGTAGAACAATATGTTAAGAGAGTTGACCTACTTTTGAGAAGTGGGTGAACTCCATGTATTTTGCCTTGATGTGGCACGTCATAACTGCAGCAGCTGTTTCGCCACAGGAGATAAAGGCTGGTTTTTTTATATCGGTCAACTCCAATCCTTGTACGTTAGACAACTTAATTAGGTGCTGGTTCGTAAACACCGCTTCCATGTGCACCTTGACGGCTTGCTGGGACGGTCCATCTTGCCGAAAGCTAGAAAGTATCAAAATGAAACCTTACTATTTGATGAAAAGCAGGCACTTGTTACTGAGAATAAAGCACAAATTAAAACGAAAGTCATTTGGCGAGCGGTTTCTTCCAAGGAGTTGAAGCAGCCTCCTTTATACTAGCCCAATTGTTAACGACCAATGGTTCTGAGTGGTTGACTGATGGTAAATGGTGCTCGCAAAATACGCTTATGTGCAGATTTGTTTCAGTGAACCAATGGTGGGCAGGTGTTTTATGTAGAATAAATCAGATATATTTTCCTTGCTGCAGTCTCTTTAAAATCATTTAAACACAGTCGTCGTCTGTTCAATTTACCCAATAAACATTGAGCGAATCGTGAAAGTCCATATGTATTTATTTTTCTG
>JAPUBX010002663.1:0-24851 GCA_028672205.1 Proteocephalus fallax
GCCGATCGTACATCGCGCTGTTAACGACGTCTCCTGTTAAATTTATTAATTTGTAAAATTTCTGTGGTAAATTCCCAACTGACGATAATCCGTGAAGTCATGTAGTGTGAAGCATATTCTCTTCCTTTAAGGTAACGAGTACGACACAATTGGAAACCCGACGTTGCCGACAAGAAAAGGGAAACCAGCGGGTTCGTTTATCTCTTTTTCTATCCAGAAAGATAATTTTGAAGCTGTCATCATCTTTCCAATGCAACCCCCTACCCTTCTTTAACCCCTTAAAACCACCACGACCTACTTTGACCTCTGTTGAACTGTTAACTTTATCTAACTGTACTGCAGTGTGTTAGCCGATCGTACATGGCGCTGTTAACGACGTCTCCTGATATATTTATAATTTGTAAACATTCTGTGGTAAATTCCCAGCTGGCGATAATCCGTGATGTCCTGTAGTTTGAAGCATATTCTCTTCCTTTTAGGTAACGAGTACGACACAATTGGAAACCCGACGTTGCCGACAAGAAAAGGGAAACCAGCGGGTTCGTTTAATTCATTTAGAAGGGCGTAGTAGCAGGATGTTTGGTAATGTGTAATATCTAATGTTTAGAAACGTATGGCTGAGGTATTATAAATAATCTTCCCTTCTCCTAGTTTTTTTCATGGATAAGGCCTTTTTATTGTCGCCAAAATGCGTTTGACACATTCGAGCCGTTGGACCTGCAGCCCAATGTTCTGTAGTTCGCGCTAGACTGTCTAGACGAAGATGATTAGTGATGAGTGTTTCATAGAGGTCAAGACATTAGATCTATTTCTGTGGTAAATTCCCAGCTGGCGAAAATCGTAAAGTGGTGGGTCCTCAGTGATGTTCTTGTTGTTTTAGCCAATGAGTTTTAGCCAATGAGTTTTAGCCAATGAGTTTAAGCCAATGAGATTTAGCCAATGAGTACGATTCCATTGACAACCCAACGTGGCCGGCAGCAAACGTGGGGCCAACGGGTTCGTTATTTTTAACCGACGCCCCACGATAATTACGGCCTAATCAGAAGTCATTGACATTAATGGGCGAGAAGATAGGTTTTCAATCAGTTGTAACACAACAGAACAATCAAGACCATCGATTGCGTTTATTTTATATTGAAAGATCCGACGGTGTGGATATCTAATCCGTGAGACAGCAGAAAGCTTAAACGTGAATAAGGCTGCTGTTCATCGCTTCCTGTGTCCTGAATGATTCTCTTGTCGTTTTAGACGAGGAGTACGCAAACATAAGTGAGGAGCAAATGTCGCAGCCAGCATGCGTGGAACGAGACGGTTCGTTTAGTTCCACAAAAACCCTTTTCAGCTTCCATATGACCTCTTGGAGGTGTGTGATGTTGACTCGTGTCCGATTAAGGCGACCTAGAAAATCGGTATTCACGGCGTACATTACGCCTGTTGTTACGATAGTATTGGTAATTATTTAATTGACGTCATAGAGTGATAAACTTCCCGTAATATGGTTTCAGATAGGTCGTGTTCATTAAATTAGTAGTATATTATTGCACGCAAATCTATTTGTCAGTAATTATTATCCATCGCTTTCGGACATGGTTTTTTGGGGACTAATCGGTAATAACCATGCTTGATCCAGGTAAACTGCGTTCACTCTAGATGATGACATTAAAAACCAACTCAAAATGATAAAAAAATGGTTAGAAATAAAACCAGCGTATGCGGAATGAAGCTGTTGATGGGAAATTAATTCATCTATTGGTTTTAGATAATGAAGACATTGGCAGGCAACCGTTGTCTGTGGAAACTGCGAAAACGATGGGTTCGTCTACTCCGCTTTCTTTGCGAGGCTGACTGTGTAGAGACAGCGGCCAACTATTACGGGGTGTCACGTTGCACAATTTCCGCCCATAATTATATTTTTAAACGTTCCTTGATGCCATTTAAAAGTAGTCGTCTTCATAAAACGAGAATGGCTCAAGCGACCAGCTTATGCGGGAATGAACCTGTTTTTCATCATTTCATGGCTCCTGAATGATTCTCTTGTGGTTGTAGACGAGGATTACGCAAACACAAATGAACCAACTTGGCAGCAACCAATCGTGGACCAGGAGGGTTCGTTTAGTTGATTCGCAAATCGTGTTTCGGATCGCGAATGCACCTGAGCTCAAGTTGTCTACCTTGAGGATCATTGGATGTTTGTTTTCGCAGTTTAATGCAGTGGAACTCCAATATGCTGCTAAAATACCCTTCAAAATAGCATCTGTTAAAAGGAACACGGATAGCGTGCTTTTTTGCGAAACATTCAACATAAGTGCAATTGTGAGGAAATTCGCCAGAAAATATAAAAAACGTGAAACGAAGATTCGCGGTCTCTTCTCTTAGCTCGCGGTGAATCGATTTAAACAGATTCCTACACCTGTTGTTGAAGGCTTTTCTAGTTTTTTAGGGGTTAATGGAGTGATAGGAATGAAAAGTGTCTCTGTTACCCTGGTATCCAGTCTCCAATTCCTGCCAGACGCTTGGCGATCGATTAATTGCGAGGTTTCGTTTGCTTGGAAAAGAAACACTGTTGCTCTTGCATAAATTGATTGCTTGCAGCTGACGGTCAAGAGCATGTGTGTAAATTAGATCGCCAGGCCAATTTTATGCTTAATTTACTTGTCATTTTAGCTACTGGAAACGATGACTCAGCAATATCCAACTCAGCTTTGATAGCGAGGGTGCACCTAGGTAGGAGGTTTTCCCTATTCTTTTTCCCCGTTTTTCTCAGCAAATAGAGGCATGCGAACGAATATCGAATAATAAGTGTAAATTGTAAACAAACAGGGCATAGTTGGCCAATCTGATAGAGGGGCGCATATCAAGGTCATGTCTGTAGAATGCGCGCCGAGAATCCAGCTTTTGAAGGTTCACTGAAATACCGCGCTAACATGATCGCCTCTTTGACTGCTGCTGTACATTATTTATCAAAATATGTTTTCATTTGTGGCGAAATATGTTCTCATAGATGGCCTTGTTGTTTTAGGAACAGAGTACGCAAACACGGACTCCACGGCATAGCCACCAGGATTTGGCAGAGGTGTTTTAATTATAAATTACCGGCACTCCTGGCTTCTGCAAACCCCGTTGATGTGGCTTATACGACTTAATAAAACAAAGATTTTGTAGGTTATTCCGATTTCTTTATTTACGAACATTGGCGGGCACAGGGTTTTGGGTTTCATGTGGTGGCAGAAAATGTGGTGGTTAAATAAATAAAATGTAAAGGTGAATCGAATTGGATTCTCACGAACATTATTCTGTTAACCTTTCATACAAAATGACGCCGAAATGTTTATAAAATATGGTATACCGTGTTGGTTCCCCTCAAACGCGATTCTCCTCATCAGCTAAACGCCGGACGTGTTGTTTCGGTCATCTCTTGACAAACAAAAGGACGCAGACGAATAATAATCTCGGTGTTAATGCCACGATTAAGGTAACGAGGACAAGAACTTTAAGAACGAAAACAAACTAAGAGTTCCTGTTCTATCTTTTGGGATGGGAAGCTAAATCTGCAAATAAATAGACCCATCACGACTGACTAGAATGAGGCTTCTCTTGATGCACTAAGTTGAGCGAGAATGTGGCAAATTGTAAATTGTCAGACCATCTGATTTCATGAATATTGGTGTCTTGAATTGAGGGCATAGATAATACACGAAAATCAACTTAATTTGAAACGCCTGTAGTGAACAATCAAGCCATAACTTCGAGAGGCATAGAAAAGTCTTTTATTTGTGTAATAAAACAGGTATCCAAGAAGGCCTCGATTCAGTTTGCGCTCTTTTGCAAATGATAAACGGAAATTTGAATGGTGAGGTTGGGCTCCTTGAAGAGCAGACCGCTCCCACATGCAATCGGCCAGCGGCATTTGTTCAGGACAGAAGTCAATAAGTGCAGTTTGGCGAGAACGTGACCATGGCATCGAAAGAAGTTATATTTGGCTCATAAGCCCAGGTGACGATTATCTTGTACGAAAAGCTGGATTAGGCAACAGGTCTCTAACAATTGCATCAGGACAATACCTCTCAAACGCCAATCCACAATTCCCCTCATCCGCTCACCACATGGAGACGTGTGACCTTGACTTATTTCGAAAAGCACAGCCCAGACTATCATAATCTGCTTCCGAAATTACGCCAATCGTAATAATATTATTTTCAATGGCTACACAAACGCCACGCCGGAACCGACGCCTTTGTTTTTTATCACAATTATCTTTGAGAACCGCTTTAAGGGTGCACCCAGGTATGCCGTCATTCAATCGTTTTTGCGCGGTTTTGTGAAACGTATAAACGTGATGCTTCTGTCCACACATAATGAGAAGAAGGCGCATTGAATGGTTTGAATGTTGGTATAATAAGATGTGCGGATATATGATAATGAACATAGATGAATGGTGATGTTATATAGTCTTTGGGTAAAAATGGAATGGGTCTTATGATGGGAAAACTACGATATTAGTCACTGAGCTGCCAGAGAGGGCGGATGTTGCTCTAATTTTGGTGAATATTAAGGCTGTTGTGTCCTTGTGTGATCCAAAGTGTGGCCTCCTGTATTCAGTGTGTTACTTCAATCTAGATCAACCAGAAAACAGTCTTCGCCGCCATTGAAGGTCATGCAGTCCATCGGTGCACTCTATAATTTGGTTACAGGAACAGAATCTTCATTCCTGGGCGTTGTTTTTTTCTTGGAGTTATCGTATGGCCGCCGTCTTCGGAAAATACCGTCGCCTATGTTTCCTGATTCGTCGTTTCGTGAGACTCAGGAATAGGCACAAACGCATCAAGCCCTTCGCCCATACCTGCACGACTCCTCTTATTATAAACTGTTCTCACGTGATGAAATATGCCATCATTTTTTTCAGAGGTTTTCGAAAAAATGGAGACTGTTCTTTATTAGAGGAAATTACCAGACTGGTCCATGAGGTTAGAAAGGGGAGAAAGTTGCTTGAATCTTATCGACTGTAGGTCAAGGTAGCTACGGTGGGGTGCTATCGCTTATATATATATATATTTGCGGGAATGGGAAGAGATAGGGCCACTAATTCAAGGATGATTAGTTGTTTATTCTCATTATCTCTGCGTCGATCGGTGGGCGCGATTAATTGTGCTATTAATTAACATTTGGTGCAAGACACACTCATTATGACCAGTAGCATCGACCTCAACCCCATTAAATCAGGTTTTGTGAGAGAAGAATGCGTAAATTGCGAACGCTTTATTCTGTTAAAATCACGGAAAGTACTCAACCAATTGCCTTAAAATATATGAATAGTCGCGAATCGATGTCAACCTACAATAACATTATCTAGTTGACATTGTCAATGTTCCACAATAGACGGACACGCCTGCAACTTCCAATTCCCAATATGCGTATAATTGACGAGCGCACAACGTTCAATCCAAATGAATCTGTTGAGGAATCGCTTGTATTACTCAAAAGAAAACCTTTTTGCGTTACTATATTCTATTTTGACAACCACCAACGCCACCACATGTACCACCTACATTCCGGACAAGCGACCCATGTCAAGGTCGTTATCGGTGGTTAATCCGGTTAAAGGGCAGACTTAACTCATCGTAAAGATAAGTTATCCACCGCTTTTTATAACACGCCTATAATTAATTGAACGTTTCTCATTTCGGATTCAATTGGCTCACTTAAGCAAAATTCATATATTTAAATACCCAAATAAATCCGCTCACATGGTGTTTTTTCACCCGAATACTCAGTCTTTTTCATCTGCCTCCTTCAGACCAGTCTTCTGATTGGTGGGGATTCAATTACAGCACTTGTGTGTCAAATGGATTTGTTTATTCCCGTTGCTGCTTTCTGGTTTACAAGCAAACAGATACAGCAAATTATAAAATGTTGATTTGCTAAAAAAAGATTCAAAAAATTCAAACTCTATCCCAGCGAAACAGTAACGGTTGTCTGTTAGGGTACTTCTGCCAGTAAAGCCTATGCATCGCATGCGCCCTCGAATTATAATTTATGGCTTAAACATGTTAAAGGTTATTATTCAAAATAAAATATCAATAACTGCAAGTATCCCGATTATCATTACTAATTTGTCATTATTTATTTAACTATTTTGTTTGAATCAAATGTTTTATCACTTTCAAGGTGACGCGCACTTATAAACTCCCATTTTAGAGATGAGGAATAAAGGATTTGGAATCTGTTTATCCATATTTCTATGTGCACTTACCGCCAGCAAGTTTTATGTTTTTAAGTATTTGCATATAATAAATTTGTGTTTGACACGATTTATATTTTAATTCCCATAATATCGTTAGACGACTTCATTAATTAAATGATATTTGTCAGAAAAACTGTGAATAATTTTCCATGTTGTATTTATACAAGCTATGGATCGCTTTCCCTTTATTAACCTATACCAAACTACGATAATAATTACCGTTGGCACGTGTCGGGGAACGGGAATAAATTAGCCGTAATATTCTCAGCCGTATGAAGAACGTCTTATGTATTCTCCATTACGGTTCGCTTTAAATCTAGTTGATCGAGGCCAACATTGTTGATGTTTTTTAACATGGTTCATCCCGGACTGGTCCGATCCGCGAACCTTCGGATAATCTTCCGTATTACTAATTGTGGTAGATATTCGTCAAAACGACATTAATGTCTTTACATTTGGAAGTAATTCATGGTTTTTATCTTTTTTTATACGTTTTCTCCACACTTCTTGGATTTTTAAATAGATGTATGCTTGTGCTTTTAGATTTCACCGTTGATGCGCTCCTTACAACTGGACGGTGCGTTATTTTCATTAAATAGGAACATAATATAAATTTTCTATGGGACCATTTTTTTAAATAGGCAAAACATATTTTTCGGACAGAATAATGGGAACATCTCTCATCGTCTGTCACCAGAATCGTGCGACATTGTTGTCATAACAAAAGCGGAAGTTGGAAGTATTTAGTGTGCACATTCATCCCATGCTTTAAAAAAATGAATTGCATAGTTTAAATAATTTCGAATATCTAAACACGAATGGTGATCACTGTGCAAGACCAGCCCTGTCAGGTTTCATCGCCGGTGTTAACTTGGTGGAATGTTTGTTTGCGGTGTCGTAATTCTTTAATTTATCAACTCGTCTTTGGGATGAATTTTCTAAATCAATCTTGAGACAGCAGCAACGTCCCGAGTTCACGTACTTAAGTTGTGTGAATTGATTCGTAACACCGCCAAGTGACGCCTCAGTTCTCTCAGATTCGTTTTCCCACAACGTTTACATTGTTAGAGTTTATGTGCAAATCGTGTTGTGTGCCAGATATATCAGTGATGTATCTCCACAGTTTTCTTGTAAAAAACGCTTTTCTTGAGCGAATATATTAAATTCGGCCTTCTGTGTGTTCAAGCTAACTATTCAATTAGGGTACAATTGGAAACAACGTAATACGAAAGGATTGACGTTTTTGAACTATGTTCATCTTTATCGGTTCAATGCAAAGACTTAAATAACAATCGTAACCATCAAATTGCGTAGATTATAATCAGTTACGAGCAACTAAAAATTGACGAATCAAGATAATTTTCGTATACATTGATTCTTTTGCTGTCATTTATGAAGCTACCAACCGTGGAGTTATGGACGTCACGATAACTCCTTAGTTTCAAACCAGAAACAACTAGACAATCTGTCTCCTAACTCCCGAACGGTAAATCCCTCTTCAAGGCCAGGTGCAACCGATTTTATTTTTCCAGTTTTATTATGAGAAGGATAGGATTATTTATTTCTCGAAACCTTGAGCCTTCATTTTAAAGTAATACTTATTAGTCAATATTGAACTCAAAAGAAAGATTATTATGAAGACGATAGTAGGCAAATTCATCGAACCTGTCGATTCAGTACTGTCCAGTATTAGCCTGATTCAGCACTTAGAAGATACTAATTTGAACCGTTGCGCACTTTCTAAACGGGGAGGTTCGAAGAGAAGGAGATGGTACACACCATCATAATAATTACAGTGGGATCATAAAATCAGTCAATCAATTAGTAATATCGCAGTAAAAACCCTGCATATCGGTATATTTGATGGGTATTGTGTCGTTGCGTCTGGTCCCTCGTAAGTCCCTCGAATTGTCAGTGTGTGGTTATTTTTTCATACAATTTGTAATCGATTGGCAGGCTGTGATCATGAATTGCACATTTGAAGTGTAGAGTGGTTGGAAGAACTGCGGTATTCAAGGGGGTACAATGTGAACCAATAATGTTGAAAAAATACATCACTGCTCGTTCAAATAACACAATATCACAAAAAATAGCCTCTTCCTGTTTTCGTAATTCGGTGGCAAATAGATTTACCGTCGATGTTTGTTGAAGAAACAGGGGGTTACGTCGTGTAATAGATTTGTTTGATTATTACGTCCACATTTGCGCTAAAACAAAATCCCGTGATAAATGGAGAAAGAGAGTTATCACCGCTGTACCTGGAGCATCTGCGGCTGGACTTTAAGATTCTTCAAATCACCCCGTAAGTAGAGAATCCTTTTCCTAGTGGTGTTGAATCGAAACTTTGCGTCGCGTCACCTGCCACACCTAGGTGGAGTCGCGTTATCCATTGGTATTACCGTGGTTTCCGTATATGGCAGTCGTGTAGTGAAACCATGCGCACGTAATCTCCACCATTCCGTGGGAGAAAAACAAGTGTGGTGGGCGTAGCAATTGTCTCTGGAGAATGAAGCCTTCGTTCCCCAGAGTACCACGTAGCGTAAATCATAATTAATTGGGTAGATAAAGGTAGATTAATTGGAAGTATCTGCGAGCCTTCGATTCATTGGCCCCTGTGATAGAAAAGATACTTGAAGCAATACGAGACAGGGGATCTCGATCAAAATCGCGCCGGATATCAGGCGACCCCAAAATCCCAGCCATGGTACTGGCACACTTGAAAAAGACAGTAAAATATTTGAAACGTATGTTCGGTCCACGGTAGAGATGTATAAATTTAATTTCTTACATTGGTATCTGGTTTCTATCCGTATAAACAATCTCCACAACACGTTTGACGAGCATGGGTCCTGTTTAGATGTATAATATATAACAGCCTTGAGGATGTCTCCAATTAATAAATCTTCACGAATTGACTCCTTTGCTTGCAAAACCCCAGCGCAGTCTATTTCGATCTTTATTGCGTCGACTTTCTTCTATTGACTTGACGATTTCAGAAATCCGACGTTACATCTTTCTACTTAAATAATTTAAGTATAGTTGTTTTCCATGACTTCAATTGTCGTGACTTTTTAACCCTCTGTTGGTTTTTTTAAAATGGTGTCATTTTCCTGTGGCCTGCCTATGCCGAATTCACTAGTTGTATACACCTCGCAATTCGTATCCTAGATGAACCTTCGAATCATCTCTATTCAAGTTCATCTAGATGTAAATCTCTTCGACCGATGCGTAGGCAATACGCTGAGTGAATCGATCGCTTATTTGAGAATGTGAGAATCTCGTTGTTAGAGTTGCCTAACACACGCTTATTTTGATTTTGAACGAAGTCCATGTTTTTTCCAGGATTTCAACGATGTCCCATTTTTCTATCCTGAGCATAACGTAATGTAAATAAAATTCAATCACATCCTATTCATGCTGAAATATCCCTTTTCCTTCATTTTAGGGTTGATGTCCAGCTCCCAGGTAAATACGAAGATTTGCTTCAATTCTGATTCAAAATAACAGGAAAATTATCTTAGTATTATAATTCGCTACTAGTTTAAAACGTAAAAGAATAACATGTGCATTGTAATATTATGAAAGTCTGCAGTTACTTGCGCGGATTTAAAATCTGCTTGATAAACGTGGTCGAGACACCACACGAGTAATTCGTGATCTTGGGGACAACTTCGATGACCTTGACTACAAATCCATTCAATTCGCCATTTCCGTGCTTTACACTAAGCTCTCCGTAAGCTGTCCTTTGCAATTAGATCAACTGACCCAATTTGATATACGAATGATTGAATTGAAGTCGCTTTTACTGCTCATGCAAGTATAGATTGTGCAGCAGTAAAAACAAATTGAAATAAATCGGCAAGTTTCTACAATAGAATAAATCGATTTCAAAAATATAACCAATCGTTGCCGTCCACAAATGGGGAAATACGCCGTGGGCGCTTGATTTGAGAGTCATTCGTGGGGATTTGGTATTGGTGACATGCCAAACACAAATTGTTTTGATCGAGAGGCATTTCTAGCCTTTGCACAATCCAGTACGTCCTGGAATTATTAAGGTTATGTATTTTAAAAAAATTGCCAGTAACGAATTGCAATCGAGATTACCGTCTTAAATCTTTCCAATAGCTCCATCTGACCTTGAACTAACTCCTCTCAACGATAAAGAGATAAAATTGACATGGACAGCTCCCACGACGATGACCGGCGTCAACCACTACTTTGCATCGACGAATGGAAGCAACCCTCGAATATGCGAGGTGACTACGCCTGCAACCATCTGCACCATCAGCGGCCTCACTGCCTACACGGATTACGAGGTTTCGCTACAGGCGTGTGACAAACCACAGAGCGAATCAAACCGAATCTGCTCTACGCCGGTTACTCAGATAACTAAAACTCTTCCGACAGGTAGGGCTTGCGCTGAACTTTCTCCTATGATTTTACGTTTTACCGCAGACGACAAACCTATTAGGCGAGACCACGGGAATTGAACCAACTTTAATGCGCACGGAAATTGTCATTAAATCTGTTCGTGACTTTTTCAAGGCTTGGAGCAAAAGAAGGGCGTTAGCGCAACTTTACCTGATTCCGAAATCGGCGACAGCGCCATTGCTTTAGCATACACCTTCTTCAACTTCAAAGTAGATTCATGTAGACTCTTTTGGGTTAGACAATTTGCCCGACGTTCCAATGCATGTTGGTAGCGTGCCTATTAGATAACGCGCCGCTTTAACCAACAAATGACCATTCAATAATGGGATGCGTTGGTGTTTTCGGTGCATCTAATTCATTATTAAAATGCACTTCCCCAAAGCCAATACATTGAGGTCAATATTCCATCCCATTAGACCTATTAGATATTCCAGTTTCATTTATACATGTTCTTTAAAGAGAGAAACGATTTCGGTCTCACTTTCATCTATTTAATCATGCAACAACTAGCTCCAACCGCACTCATCATCACTCCAGACAGCGATACCCAGATAACCCTGAACTGGACAGCTCCCATACCCACTACCGGCGTCAACTTCTTCTTTGCAACGACAAACGGAGCCGAACCAAAATCCTGTAAAGTTGACTCGAATACCAACACCTGTACCATAAGAGACCTCACTGCCTACATGGACTACGAGGTTTCGCTACAAGCCTGTGACAAAGGACACGAAGACAAACCCAACATTTGCAGTGTAGCTGTCAAGACACCGTCGAAGACCCTTCCTGCAGGTAGGTATTGAATGGGTTGGTTATGTTTTTCGCACGTCCCTTTTAAAATCATTTGGATTTCGGTTAGGTTGTATGTTTTTTCAGGGCACTTCAAATCGATAAGGCGAGGCCACGGGAATTGAACCAACTTTAATGCGCACGGAAATGGCCATTTAATCTGTTCGTGACTTTTTCAAGGCTTGGAGCAAAGGAGGGCGTTAGCGCAACTTTACCTGATTCCGAAATCGGCGACAGCGCCATTGCTTTAGCATACACCTTCTTCAACTTCAAAGTAGATTCATGTAGACTCTTTTGGGTTAGACAATTTGCCCGACGTTCCAATGCATGTTGGTAGCGTGCCTATTAGATAACGCGCCGCTTTAACCGACAAATGACCATTCAAATATGGGATGCGTTGGTGTTTTCGGGGCATCTAATGCATTATTAAAATGCACTTCCCCAAAGCTAATACATTGAGGTCTATATTCACTTCCAGTAGACCTATAAGATAAACGAGTTTGTTTAAAAGATGTTCTTAAAGAACGAACGCATTCGGTCTCACTTTCATCTATTTAATCATGCAACAACTAGCTCCAACCGCACTCATCATCACTCCAGACAGCGATACCCAGATAACCCTGAACTGGACAGCTCCCATACCCACTACCGGCGTCAACTTCTTCTTTGCAACGACAAACGGAGCCGAACCAAAATCCTGTAAAGTTGACTCGAATACCAACACCTGTACCATAAGAGACCTCACTGCCTACATGGACTACGAGGTTTCGCTACAAGCGTGTGACAAAAGACACGAAGACAAACCCAACATTTGCAGTGTAGCTGTCAAGACACCGTCGAAGACCCTTCCTGCAGGTAGGTATTGAATGGGTTGGTTATGTTTTTCGCACGTCCCTTTTAAAATCATTTAGATTTCGGTTAGGTTGTATGTTTTTTCAGGGCACTTCAAATCGATAAGGCGAGGCCACGGGAATTGAACCAACTTTAATGCGCACGGAAATGGCCATTTAATCTGTTCGTGACTTTTTCAAGGCTTGGAGCAAAGGAGGGCGTTAGCGCAACTTTACCTGATTCCGAAATCGGCGACAGCGCCATTGCTTTAGCATACACCTTCTTCAACTTCAAAGTAG
The DNA here is from genome assembly GCA_028672205.1 of Proteocephalus fallax. NCBI lineage: Eukaryota > Metazoa > Platyhelminthes > Cestoda > Proteocephalidea > Proteocephalidae > Proteocephalus > Proteocephalus fallax. The sequence goes on from JAPUBX010002663.1 coordinate 12,595, forward strand.
ATTCATGTAGACTCTTTTGGGTTAGACAATTTGCCCGACGTTCCAATGCATGTTGGTAGCGTGCCTATTAGATAACGCGCCGCTTTAACCGACAAATGACCATTCAAATATGGGATGCGTTGGTGTTTTCGGGGCATCTAATGCATTATTAAAATGCACTTCCCCAAAGCTAATACATTGAGGTCTTTATTCACTTCCAGGTGACCTATTAGATATTCCAGTTTCATTTAAACATGTTCTTTAAAGAGAGAAACGCATTCGGTCTCACTTTCATCTATTTAATCATGCAACAACTAGCTCCAACCGCACTCATCATCACTCCAGACAGCGATACCCAGATAACCCTGAACTGGACAGCTCCCATACCCACTACCGGCGTCAACTTCTTCTTTGCAACGACAAACGGAGCCGAACCAAAATCCTGTAAAGTTGACTCGAATACCAACACCTGTACCATAAGAGACCTCACTGCCTACATGGACTACGAGGTTTCGCTACAAGCCTGTGACAAAGGACACGAAGACAAACCCAACATTTGCAGTGTAGCTGTCAAGACACCGTCGAAGACCCTTCCTGCAGGTAGGTATTGAATGGGTTGGTTATGTTTTTCGCACGTCCCTTTTAAAATCATTTGGATTTCGGTTAGGTTGTATGTTTTTTCAGGGCACTTCAAATCGATAAGGCGAGGCCACGGGAATTGAACCAACTTTAATGCGCACGGAAATGGCCATTTAATCTGTTCGTGACTTTTTCAAGGCTTGGAGCAAAGGAGGGCGTTAGCGCAACTTTACCTGATTCCGAAATCGGCGACAGCGCCATTGCTTTAGCATACACCTTCTTCAACTTCAAAGTAGATTCATGTAGACTCTTTTGGGTTAGACAATTTGCCCGACGTTCCAATGCATGTTGGTAGCGTGCCTATTAGATAACGCGCCGCTTTAACCGACAAATGACCATTCAAATATGGGATGCGTTGGTGTTTTCGGGGCATCTAATGCATTATTAAAATGCACTTCCCCAAAGCTAATACATTGAGGTCTATATTCACTTCCAGTAGACCTATAAGATAAACGAGTTTGTTTAAAAGATGTTCTTAAAGAACGAACGCATTCGGTCTCACTTTCATCTATTTAATCATGCAACAACTAGCTCCAACCGCACTCATCATCACTCCAGACAGCGATACCCAGATAACCCTGAACTGGACAGCTCCCATACCCACTACCGGCGTCAACTTCTTCTTTGCAACGACAAACGGAGCCGAACCAAAATCCTGTCAAGTTGACTCGAATACCAACACCTGTACCATAAGAGACCTCACTGCCTACATGGACTACGAGGTTTCGCTACAAGCCTGTGACAAAGGACACGAAGACAAACCCAACATTTGCAGTGTAGCTGTCAAGACACCGTCGAAGACCCTTCCTGCAGGTAGGTATTGAATGGGTTGGTTATGTTTTTCGCACGTCCCTTTTAAAATCATTTGGATTTCGGTTAGGTTGTATGTTTTTTCAGGGCACTTCAAATCGATAAGGCGAGGCCACGGGAATTGAACCAACTTTAATGCGCACGGAAATGGCCATTTAATCTGTTCGTGACTTTTTCAAGGCTTGGAGCAAAGGAGGGCGTTAGCGCAACTTTACCTGATTCCGAAATCGGCGACAGCGCCATTGCTTTAGCATACACCTTCTTCAACTTCAAAGTAGATTCATGTAGACTCTTTTGGGTTAGACAATTTGCCCGACGTTCCAATGCATGTTGGTAGCGTGCCTATTAGATAACGCGCCGCTTTAACCGACAAATGACCATTCAAATATGGGATGCGTTGGTGTTTTCGGGGCATCTAATGCATTATTAAAATGCACTTCCCCAAAGCTAATACATTGAGGTCTTTATTCACTTCCAGGTGACCTATTAGATATTCCAGTTTCATTTAAACATGTTCTTTAAAGAGAGAAACGCATTCGGTCTCACTTTCATCTATTTAATCATGCAACAACTAGCTCCAACCGCACTCATCATCACTCCAGACAGCGATACCCAGATAACCCTGAACTGGACAGCTCCCATACCCACTACCGGCGTCAACTTCTTCTTTGCAACGACAAACGGAGCCGAACCAAAATCCTGTAAAGTTGACTCGAATACCAACACCTGTACCATAAGAGACCTCACTGCCTACATGGACTACGAGGTTTCGCTACAAGCCTGTGACAAAGGACACGAAGACAAACCCAACATTTGCAGTGTAGCTGTCAAGACACCGTCGAAGACCCTTCCTGCAGGTAGGTATTGAATGGGTTGGTTATGTTTTTCGCACGTCCCTTTTAAAATCATTTGGATTTCGGTTAGGTTGTATGTTTTTTCAGGGCACTTCAAATCGATAAGGCGAGGCCACGGGAATTGAACCAACTTTAATGCGCACGGAAATGGCCATTTAATCTGTTCGTGACTTTTTCAAGGCTTGGAGCAAAGGAGGGCGTTAGCGCAACTTTACCTGATTCCGAAATCGGCGACAGCGCCATTGCTTTAGCATACACCTTCTTCAACTTCAAAGTAGATTCATGTAGACTCTTTTGGGTTAGACAATTTGCCCGACGTTCCAATGCATGTTGGTAGCGTGCCTATTAGATAACGCGCCGCTTTAACCGACAAATGACCATTCAAATATGGGATGCGTTGGTGTTTTCGGGGCATCTAATGCATTATTAAAATGCACTTCCCCAAAGCTAATACATTGAGGTCTATATTCACTTCCAGGTAGACCTATTAGATATTCCAGTTTCATTTAAACATGTTCTTTAAAGAGAGAAACGCATTCGGTCTCACTTTCATCTATTTAATCATGCAACAACTAGCTCCAACCGCACTCATCATCACTCCAGACAGCGATACCCAGATAACCCTGAACTGGACAGCTCCCATACCCACTACCGGCGTCAACTTCTTCTTTGCAACGACAAACGGAGCCGAACCAAAATCCTGTAAAGTTGACTCGAATACCAACACCTGTACCATAAGAGACCTCACTGCCTACATGGACTACGAGGTTTCGCTACAAGCCTGTGACAAAGGACACGAAGACAAACCCAACATTTGCAGTGTAGCTGTCAAGACACCGTCGAAGACCCTTCCTGCAGGTAGGTATTGAATGGGTTGGTTATGTTTTTCGCACGTCCCTTTTAAAATCATTTGGATTTCGGTTAGGTTGTATGTTTTTTCAGGGCACTTCAAATCGATAAGGCGAGGCCACGGGAATTGAACCAACTTTAATGCGCACGGAAATGGCCATTTAATCTGTTCGTGACTTTTTCAAGGCTTGGAGCAAAGGAGGGCGTTAGCGCAACTTTACCTGATTCCGAAATCGGCGACAGCGCCATTGCTTTAGCATACACCTTCTTCAACTTCAAAGTAGATTCATGTAGACTCTTTTGGGTTAGACAATTTGCCCGACGTTCCAATGCATGTTGGTAGCGTGCCTATTAGATAACGCGCCGCTTTAACCGACAAATGACCATTCAAATATGGGATGCGTTGGTGTTTTCGGGGCATCTAATGCATTATTAAAATGCACTTCCCCAAAGCTAATACATTGAGGTCTATATTCACTTCCAGTAGACCTATAAGATAAACGAGTTTGTTTAAAAGATGTTCTTAAAGAACGAACGCATTCGGTCTCACTTTCATCTATTTAATCATGCAACAACTAGCTCCAACCGCACTCATCATCACTCCAGACAGCGATACCCAGATAACCCTGAACTGGACAGCTCCCATACCCACTACCGGCGTCAACTTCTTCTTTGCAACGACAAACGGAGCCGAACCAAAATCCTGTCAAGTTGACTCGAATACCAACACCTGTACCATAAGAGACCTCACTGCCTACATGGACTACGAGGTTTCGCTACAAGCCTGTGACAAAGGACACGAAGACAAACCCAACATTTGCAGTGTAGCTGTCAAGACACCGTCGAAGACCCTTCCTGCAGGTAGGTATTGAATGGGTTGGTTATGTTTTTCGCACGTCCCTTTTAAAATCATTTGGATTTCGGTTAGGTTGTATGTTTTTTCAGGGCACTTCAAATCGATAAGGCGAGGCCACGGGAATTGAACCAACTTTAATGCGCACGGAAATGGCCATTTAATCTGTTCGTGACTTTTTCAAGGCTTGGAGCAAAGGAGGGCGTTAGCGCAACTTTACCTGATTCCGAAATCGGCGACAGCGCCATTGCTTTAGCATACACCTTCTTCAACTTCAAAGTAGATTCATGTAGACTCTTTTGGGTTAGACAATTTGCCCGACGTTCCAATGCATGTTGGTAGCGTGCCTATTAGATAACGCGCCGCTTTAACCAACAAATGACCATTCAAATATGGGATGCGTTGGTGTTTTCGGTGCATCTAATGCATTATTAAAATGCACTTCCCCAAAGCCAATACATTGAGGTCTATATTCACTTCCAGTAGACCTATAAGATAAACGAGTTTGTTTAAAAGATGTTCTTAAAGAACGAACGCATTCGGTCTCACTTTCATCTATTTAATCATGCAACAACTAGCTCCAACCGCACTCATCATCACTCCAGACAGCGATACCCAGATAACCCTGAACTGGACAGCTCCCATACCCACTACCGGCGTCAACTTCTTCTTTGCAACGACAAACGGAGCCGAACCAAAATCCTGTCAAGTTGACTCGAATACCAACACCTGTACCATAAGAGACCTCACTGCCTACATGGACTACGAGGTTTCGCTACAAGCCTGTGACAAAGGACACGAAGACAAACCCAACATTTGCAGTGTAGCTGTCAAGACACCGTCGAAGACCCTTCCTGCAGGTAGGTATTGAATGGGTTGGTTATGTTTTTCGCACGTCCCTTTTAAAATCATTTGGATTTCGGTTAGGTTGTATGTTTTTTCAGGGCACTTCAAATCGATAAGGCGAGGCCACGGGAATTGAACCAACTTTAATGCGCACGGAAATGGCCATTTAATCTGTTCGTGACTTTTTCAAGGCTTGGAGCAAAGGAGGGCGTTAGCGCAACTTTACCTGATTCCGAAATCGGCGACAGCGCCATTGCTTTAGCATACACCTTCTTCAACTTCAAAGTAGATTCATGTAGACTCTTTTGGGTTAGACAATTTGCCCGACGTTCCAATGCATGTTGGTAGCGTGCCTATTAGATAACGCGCCGCTTTAACCAACAAATGACCATTCAAATATGGGATGCGTTGGTGTTTTCGGGGCATCTAATTCATTATTAAAATGCACTTCCCCAAAGCCAATTCATTGAGGTCTATATTCACTTCCAGTAGACCTATTAGATATTCCAGTTTCATTTAAACGATGTTCTTTAAAGAGACGAAACGCATTCGGTCTCACTTTCATCTATTTAATCATGCAACAACTAGCTCCAACCGCACTCATCATCACTCCAGACAGCGATACCCAGATAACCCTGAACTGGACAGCTCCCATACCCACTACCGGCGTCAACTTCTTCTTTGCAACGACAAACGGAGCCGAACCAAAATCCTGTCAAGTTGACTCGAATACCAACACCTGTACCATAAGAGACCTCACTGCCTACATGGACTACGAGGTTTCGCTACAAGCCTGTGACAAAGGACACGAAGACAAACCCAACATTTGCAGTGTAGCTGTCAAGACACCGTCGAAGACCCTTCCTGCAGGTAGGTATTGAATGGGTTGGTTATGTTTTTCGCACGTCCCTTTTAAAATCATTTGGATTTCGGTTAGGTTGTATGTTTTTTCAGGGCACTTCAAATCGATAAGGCGAGGCCACGGGAATTGAACCAACTTTAATGCGCACGGAAATGGCCATTTAATCTGTTCGTGACTTTTTCAAGGCTTGGAGCAAAGGAGGGCGTTAGCGCAACTTTACCTGATTCCGAAATCGGCGACAGCGCCATTGCTTTAGCATACACCTTCTTCAACTTCAAAGTAGATTCATGTAGACTCTTTTGGGTTAGACAATTTGCCCGACGTTCCAATGCATGTTGGTAGCGTGCCTATTAGATAACGCGCCGCTTTAACCAACAAATGACCATTCAAATATGGGATGCGTTGGTGTTTTCGGTGCATCTAATGCATTATTAAAATGCACTTCCCCAAAGCCAATACATTGAGGTCTATATTCACTTCCAGTAGACCTATAAGATAAACGAGTTTGTTTAAAAGATGTTCTTAAAGAACGAACGCATTCGGTCTCACTTTCATCTATTTAATCATGCAACAACTAGCTCCAACCGCACTCATCATCACTCCAGACAGCGATACCCAGATAACCCTGAACTGGACAGCTCCCATACCCACTACCGGCGTCAACTTCTTCTTTGCAACGACAAACGGAGCCGAACCAAAATCCTGTCAAGTTGACTCGAATACCAACACCTGTACCATAAGAGACCTCACTGCCTACATGGACTACGAGGTTTCGCTACAAGCCTGTGACAAAGGACACGAAGACAAACCCAACATTTGCAGTGTAGCTGTCAAGACACCGTCGAAGACCCTTCCTGCAGGTAGGTATTGAATGGGTTGGTTATGTTTTTCGCACGTCCCTTTTAAAATCATTTGGATTTCGGTTAGGTTGTATGTTTTTTCAGGGCACTTCAAATCGATAAGGCGAGGCCACGGGAATTGAACCAACTTTAATGCGCACGGAAATGGCCATTTAATCTGTTCGTGACTTTTTCAAGGCTTGGAGCAAAGGAGGGCGTTAGCGCAACTTTACCTGATTCCGAAATCGGCGACAGCGCCATTGCTTTAGCATACACCTTCTTCAACTTCAAAGTAGATTCATGTAGACTCTTTTGGGTTAGACAATTTGCCCGACGTTCCAATGCATGTTGGTAGCGTGCCTATTAGATAACGCGCCGCTTTAACCAACAAATGACCATTCAAATATGGGATGTGTTGGTGTTTTGGTGCATCTAATTCATTATTAAAATGCACTTCCCCAAAGCCAATTCATTGAGGTCTATATTCACTTCCAGTAGACCTATAAGATAAACGAGTTTGTTTAAAAGATGTTCTTAAAGAACGAACGCATTCGGTCTCACTTTCATCTATTTAATCATGCAACAACTAGCTCCAACCGCACTCATCATCACTCCAGACAGCGATACCCAGATAACCCTGAACTGGACAGCTCCCATACCCACTACCGGCGTCAACTTCTTCTTTGCAACGACAAACGGAGCCGAACCAAAATCCTGTAAAGTTGACTCGAATACCAACACCTGTACCATAAGAGACCTCACTGCCTACATGGACTACGAGGTTTCGCTACAAGCCTGTGACAAAGGACACGAAGACAAACCCAACATTTGCAGTGTAGCTGTCAAGACACCGTCGAAGACCCTTCCTGCAGGTAGGTATTGAATGGGTTGGTTATGTTTTTCGCACGTCCCTTTTAAAATCATTTGGATTTCGGTTAGGTTGTATGTTTTTTCAGGGCACTTCAAATCGATAAGGCGAGGCCACGGGAATTGAACCAACTTTAATGCGCACGGAAATGGCCATTTAATCTGTTCGTGACTTTTTCAAGGCTTGGAGCAAAGGAGGGCGTTAGCGCAACTTTACCTGATTCCGAAATCGGCGACAGCGCCATTGCTTTAGCATACACCTTCTTCAACTTCAAAGTAGATTCATGTAGACTCTTTTGGGTTAGACAATTTGCCCGACGTTCCAATGCATGTTGGTAGCGTGCCTATTAGATAACGCGCCGCTTTAACCAACATATGACCATTCAAATATGGGATGTGTTGGTGTTTTGGTGCATCTAATTCATTATTAAAATGCACTTCCCCAAAGCCAATTCATTGAGGTCTATATTCACTTCCAGTAGACCTATAAGATAAACGAGTTTGTTTAAAAGATGTTCTTAAAGAACGAACGCATTCGGTCTCACTTTCATCTATTTAATCATGCAACAACTAGCTCCAACCGCACTCATCATCACTCCAGACAGCGATACCCAGATAACCCTGAACTGGACAGCTCCCATACCCACTACCGGCGTCAACTTCTTCTTTGCAACGACAAACGGAGCCGAACCAAAATCCTGTAAAGTTGACTCGAATACCAACACCTGTACCATAAGAGACCTCACTGCCTACATGGACTACGAGGTTTCGCTACAAGCCTGTGACAAAGGACACGAAGACAAACCCAACATTTGCAGTGTAGCTGTCAAGACACCGTCGAAGACCCTTCCTGCAGGTAGGTATTGAATGGGTTGGTTATGTTTTTCGCACGTCCCTTTTAAAATCATTTGGATTTCGGTTAGGTTGTATGTTTTTTCAGGGCACTTCAAATCGATAAGGCGAGGCCACGGGAATTGAACCAACTTTAATGCGCACGGAAATGGCCATTTAATCTGTTCGTGACTTTTTCAAGGCTTGGAGCAAAGGAGGGCGTTAGCGCAACTTTACCTGATTCCGAAATCGGCGACAGCGCCATTGCTTTAGCATACACCTTCTTCAACTTCAAAGTAGATTCATGTAGACTCTTTTGGGTTAGACAATTTGCCCGACGTTCCAATGCATGTTGGTAGCGTGCCTATTAGATAACGCGCCGCTTTAACCAACATATGACCATTCAAATATGGGATGTGTTGGTGTTTTGGTGCATCTAATTCATTATTAAACTGCACTTCCCCAAAGCCAATTCATTGAGGTCTATATTCACATCCCAGTAGACCTATTAGATATACCAGTTTCATTTAAACGATGTTCTTTAAAGAGACGAAACGCATTCGGTCTCACTTTCATCTATTTAATCATGCAACAACTAGCTCCAACCGCACTCATCATCACTCCAGACAGCGATACCCAGATAACCCTGAACTGGACAGCTCCCATACCCACTACCGGCGTCAACTTCTTCTTTGCAACGACAAACGGAGCCGAACCAAAATCCTGTAAAGTTGACTCGAATACCAACACCTGTACCATAAGAGACCTCACTGCCTACATGGACTACGAGGTTTCGCTACAAGCCTGTGACAAAGGACACGAAGACAAACCCAACATTTGCAGTGTAGCTGTCAAGACACCGTCGAAGACCCTTCCTGCAGGTAGGTATTGAATGGGTTGGTTATGTTTTTCGCACGTCCCTTTTAAAATCATTTGGATTTCGGTTAGGTTGTATGTTTTTTCAGGGCACTTCAAATCGATAAGGCGAGGCCACGGGAATTGAACCAACTTTAATGCGCACGGAAATGGCCATTTAATCTGTTCGTGACTTTTTCAAGGCTTGGAGCAAAGGAGGGCGTTAGCGCAACTTTACCTGATTCCGAAATCGGCGACAGCGCCATTGCTTTAGCATACACCTTCTTCAACTTCAAAGTAGATTCATGTAGACTCTTTTGGGTTAGACAATTTGCCCGACGTTCCAATGCATGTTGGTAGCGTGCCTATTAGATAACGCGCCGCTTTAACCAACATATGACCATTCAAATATGGGATGTGTTGGTGTTTTGGTGCATCTAATTCATTATTAAACTGCACTTCCCCAAAGCCAATTCATTGAGGTCTATATTCCATCCCATTAGACCTATTAGATATTCCAGTTTCATTTAAACATGTTCTTTAAAGAGAGAAACGCATTCGGTCTCACTTTCATCTATTTAATCATGCAACAACTAGCTCCAACCGCACTCATCATCACTCCAGACAGCGATACCCAGATAACCCTGAACTGGACAGCTCCCATACCCACTACCGGCGTCAACTTCTTCTTTGCAACGACAAACGGAGCCGAACCAAAATCCTGTAAAGTTGACTCGAATACCAACACCTGTACCATAAGAGACCTCACTGCCTACATGGACTACGAGGTTTCGCTACAAGCCTGTGACAAAGGACACGAAGACAAACCCAACATTTGCAGTGTAGCTGTCAAGACACCGTCGAAGACCCTTCCTGCAGGTAGGTATTGAATGGGTTGGTTATGTTTTTCGCACGTCCCTTTTAAAATCATTTGGATTTCGGTTAGGTTGTATGTTTTTTCAGGGCACTTCAAATCGATAAGGCGAGGCCACGGGAATTGAACCAACTTTAATGCGCACGGAAATGGCCATTTAATCTGTTCGTGACTTTTTCAAGGCTTGGAGCAAAGGAGGGCGTTAGCGCAACTTTACCTGATTCCGAAATCGGCGACAGCGCCATTGCTTTAGCATACACCTTCTTCAACTTCAAAGTAGATTCATGTAGACTCTTTTGGGTTAGACAATTTGCCCGACGTTCCAATGCATGTTGGTAGCGTGCCTATTAGATAACGCGCCGCTTTAACCAACATATGACCATTCAAATATGGGATGCGTTGGTGTTTTCGGTGCATCTAATTCATTATTAAACTGCACTTCCCCAAAGCCAATTCATTGAGGTCTATATTCCATCCCATTAGACCTATTAGATATTCCAGTTTCATTTAAACATGTTCTTTAAAGAGAGAAACGCATTCGGTCTCACTTTCATCTATTTAATCATGCAACAACTAGCTCCTACCGCACTCATCATCACTCCAGACAGCGATACCCAGATAACCCTGAACTGGACAGCTCCCATACCCATGACCGGCGTCAACTTCTTCTTTGCAACGACAAACGGAGCCGAACCAAAATCCTGTAAAGTTGACTCGAATACCAACACCTGTACCATAAGAGACCTCACTGCCTACATGGACTACGAGGTTTCGCTACAAGCCTGTGACAAAGGACACGAAGACAAACCCAACATTTGCAGTGTAGCTGTCAAGACACCGTCGAAGACCCTTCCTGCAGGTAGGTATTGAATGGGTTGGTTATGTTTTTCGCACGTCCCTTTTAAAATCATTTGGATTTCGGTTAGGTTGTATGTTTTTTCAGGGCACTTCAAATCGATAAGGCGAGGCCACGGGAATTGAACCAACTTTAATGCGCACGGAAATGGCCATTTAATCTGTTCGTGACTTTTTCAAGGCTTGGAGCAAAGGAGGGCGTTAGCGCAACTTTACCTGATTCCGAAATCGGCGACAGCGCCATTGCTTTAGCATACACCTTCTTCAACTTCAAAGTAGATTCATGTAGACTCTTTTGGGTTAGACAATTTGCCCGACGTTCCAATGCATGTTGGTAGCGTGCCTATTAGATAACGCGCCGCTTTAACCAACATATGACCATTCAAATATGGGATGTGTTGGTGTTTTGGTGCATCTAATTCATTATTAAACTGCACTTCCCCAAAGCCAATTCATTGAGGTCTATATTCCATCCCATTAGACCTATTAGATATTCCAGTTTCATTTAAACATGTTCTTTAAAGAGAGAAACGCATTCGGTCTCACTTTCATCTATTTAATCATGCAACAACTAGCTCCTACCGCACTCATCATCACTCCAGACAGCGATACCCAGATAACCCTGAACTGGACAGCTCCCATACCCATGACCGGCGTCAACTTCTTCTTTGCAACGACAAACGGAGCCGAACCAAAATCCTGTAAAGTTGACTCGAATACCAACACCTGTACCATAAGAGACCTCACTGCCTACATGGACTACGAGGTTTCGCTACAAGCCTGTGACAAAGGACACGAAGACAAACCCAACATTTGCAGTGTAGCTGTCAAGACACCGTCGAAGACCCTTCCTGCAGGTAGGTATTGAATGGGTTGGTTATGTTTTTCGCACGTCCCTTTTAAAATCATTTGGATTTCGGTTAGGTTGTATGTTTTTTCAGGGCACTTCAAATCGATAAGGCGAGGCCACGGGAATTGAACCAACTTTAATGCGCACGGAAATGGCCATTTAATCTGTTCGTGACTTTTTCAAGGCTTGGAGCAAAGGAGGGCGTTAGCGCAACTTTACCTGATTCCGAAATCGGCGACAGCGCCATTGCTTTAGCATACACCTTCTTCAACTTCAAAGTAGATTCATGTAGACTCTTTTGGGTTAGACAATTTGCCCGACGTTCCAATGCATGTTGGTAGCGTGCCTATTAGATAACGCGCCGCTTTAACCAACATATGACCATTCAAATATGGGATGTGTTGGTGTTTTGGTGCATCTAATTCATTATTAAACTGCACTTCCCCAAAGCCAATTCATTGAGGTCTATATTCCATCCCATTAGACCTATTAGATATTCCAGTTTCATTTAAACATGTTCTTTAAAGAGAGAAACGCATTCGGTCTCACTTTCATCTATTTAATCATGCAACAACTAGCTCCTACCGCACTCAT
>JAPUBX010002668.1:0-15913 GCA_028672205.1 Proteocephalus fallax
CATATCACACGTTGTCTTTAAACGAATTTATCGATGTGCCGAGGCGTTTTGATAAGACACAAGATACGAGCGTTCCAAACGAACGCAATAACAATTTCCAAAAAAACGACAATCCCCGAAAGGCGTCTCCCATGGTTATCGCAAAAATAACTGGCAAATTTGAGTACTGTTAAAAAATTGAGATTACAATAGACATTTTTTTCGCAAATGTCGCATTAGTTCAATATAAACAACGTGACTGTCGTCTGTTCTGAAGATTAGCCATTTAGTTCGAAAGGAATTTTTCTGTGACGAGTAAATCTCGCACAATTGCAATTGATAACGAAATACGGATAAGTATTAAAAGTTTGACTTTTGCAAGTCGACGAAATTGCATCGTGCCTGGGAGACCGGCAGTAGTGATGCCAACAGAACGGTTGCACCAGCCACTCACACTCGACTAAATATTCGGAATCACTGGAAAAGTCGTCACATAATTTACTTGTTCCCTTTGAATGATATGTGTGAATTCAATTGTTTTAAAATCGACAATTTCGGGTTTAAATAACGTTAAAAATAAGTGGCTAATTCATTTAAGACAGGTAAGTTTCACGTATATTCTTTGAGAATTTATTTTAAAAAATTGGTTCTTTTAAATGACATTTGATCTTTAGTGCGATTAACATTTTTAGGTTTTCGATTTATCGAAAATATCGATAACTATAGGCAGCCTCGTATTCCTAATTTTAGACCTCACACCCTAAATTGTAAAAAGATTCGCGTCCCATATTGCTCTGGTTTATTTGTAGATTAATGGAGTGCGACAGCATTGGTTACTCTGGCGTCGAATTGGCGACGACTCAGATTATGTTGCTTTGTTTGACTGAAAGCAAAAACAATACCTCTTGTTAAAAAAATTTAAATGAATCATATAGCGCTGCTATATTCGCTTTAGTAGTAGATATGGGTAAATTCAGGTTAAAGCCTGTCACAGATTGAGATGACACATAACCACAACACATTCAATAACACTGTGTTGAAGTTTCTGAAAGCTAAAACAATACCTCTAGTTAATTACATATGTAGGAATGAATCATATAACGCTGCTATATCCTCTCTTGTAGAAGATGGGATAAAATACAGGTTAAAGCCTGTCACAGATTTGGATGACACATAACCACAGCACATTCAATACCCCTGGCGGCACAGCAAAAAAAACAATTTTGCTCAATTTTGACCACCACAGATTTATACAACTCGCGAAACCACCACCCTTAGACGCATAACCGCGTACTTTGTCCTGGCGTAAACATGCGAATTTCTGTGGCACAAATATGTGATCCGCGAGAGCCATATATTGGCTATAAACCATTTTTGGTGTTCCAATGCACAACCGCTAAAAACCATTACACTATCATTATTGATTGAAACCTAGGCTAACATAAAATCAAATATTTCATTGTTAATAACTATGGCAATGCCTTTAATGGCGTTTTTTCAAGGTTATTAAAAAAACAAATAGCCTTAGCTGGAACATGCTTGGTTACAAAACTCGAGCTCACTAATTCTTCTCAAATCCCACAGAAGAATCCAACATAAACGTTTTCTTTGAAAAATACGTTTAATCTTCAAATAGTATTCATAATATATTTTCAACAACAAAATATTGAAATTCAAACTCAGCAAAACTGTTTAGATAACTCCTTGCTGATTGCGAAACTAATCGCTATGTTGAGGTTGTGCGTTGGACCAGTTTCGCCCACAAATCCACGGAATTTACCCATGGGAATACTAGTTGAAATATCGCGAAAAACACCGAAAGCAGCATCGACTGGCGAAGAACAATTGTGTTCCTGACCAAAAATGGAAACTTGTAGGTGTGGTTGGTTAATGATTACTTCGAATATCTTATCTGGTAGAGTTGATGAACCCTTGAAATGTAAAACGAACAATAAAAAATAAATATTATCATTTTGCGTCGACCCTTTCTTAAGATAAAACATACCGTACAGTTGATAAACGTTTTTTGACGATAGTACTCTACCAAATATTTTCGGAAATAACTACTTCTAGAAATTGTTCTCACGCTGACAAATCCCTTCGGCTGCATAACTTTAACGTCACAAAATATATCTGGAGAAATTTCATAGCGCGTATCTATTGATATTTGCAGTTTTGAAGTCATGATCAACTGTAAATTGTAAGCTAAAATGAAGTAAAACCAATTGCGAGTTGAAAACCTTCTGAAGGAATGTCTGGAGTCGAACATTGAGTCGTTGTGTGGAAAACCAATGCAAGCAAGGAAACAGCAGCAACTTTCATCTTTGCCAAGAGATTTTGATCGTTGTGATTGTGAGTTAAGATAACGTCGCATTTATCGTGCGTTCTTTAATGTCATACGTGTTAAACACACGACCTCTACGCATGATCCAACCAGCGTCACTGCAACCCTCTTCCAAGTCGTTGTTGTCGTAAACAACTCGAGTAATGTTGCTATGAGAACTCCGATTTAACTTTGATTCACGAACCAGGGATATTATTATCTGAACTGCACGTCAAAAACCAACCACATTTCAAATAGGTACAATAGAGCCTGATGTTTGAGTTTTACGCTGTGCAACAAAAAATATGTTTGGGCGATACAAGCTTGAACATTAATATTATATTACAAAAAGAGTCTTGTTATGAAACTCAAACGGTTCTCCAAAACTTCCTCAGAAGAGCTGTACCGACCCCTCACATATCGCATGGGACGCGTATAAACCTCACGGTTGGGTGGTCGTCATTTAAATGCAAATACTAAGGGACTTTTTTGTTTCTATATGTGGAGTTGTATTATTTAGTGTCCTGTAATTCCTTCCGTCAACATCTGGACAACATTGTGCTTGGGCGACCTCAAATGCCCATCTTGTTGTGGCGTGCTTGCGAACGCGACCTTGAAGAAGGCGTTGACGCACGCGCCGTGTAGTCAGCTGGCGGCCACGGGATTGGCGGGCGCGCAGTTGTTGTGGCCGCAATCACACGTGTGTGTTTGTCACTGAATAACCGATTTGAGTATTTGGAAAATAATAAAACTCTGTTCGAATTATAAACCATGGTTCGTTTTTATTCAAGTTCAAATGTGTTAGATCGTAGACGATCATGGAAAGTTAACATTTTTCGATTATTCGATTTTGCGGAGCGCTAAGTAAATTTCAGAAAATAGGGCATCAAAAATATAAAATAAATACTCGAATTCACGTGCTATTATGTTCAGCTCAATAAATGGCTCAATCATGTGCTCTGCTTATACTATTCGTCTCTAATTAATGAGTAGCATGGTTTATATCGATTAAGTTACCGATCCGGCACTTAATGTATTTTATGCGAAATAAAACGCTTCAAGTGTTTGTCCATGGCATTTGAAGAAGATCTGATTACAGATTTTCCCAGCATTACCCGCACGTAATATCCCCAGAGAAAATGCGGACGCCTTTTTAAAGCAAAATAATTGAATCAATTGTTTACCAAAAAAGCATTACAAATCGACTGCAACCTAATAACATGAATGCATAGAAGTAACAAAAGCTAAATTAGGTGAGTTTTAATAACTTCCTCAAAAGATGGAAGATGGAACGATGTAGCTCAGGGATTGGTTGTTAGAGGGTGGATTGAGGGAAACCGACTCGTTGGGTTCACCCGCGCCGTCCAAAACATCAAACATTTCAGATAGTTCATTTTTCACACTCTTTTCTAGTTCCCTCATCAGCTCGTCTTCACTCAATCTATCGAAAATGTTCAGAAAAGGTGCAGGAGAATACTCGGTGCAATCCAATTCTTCAATTAACCACTCAACCTCGACCCATTTCACCCAATTACTGCTTAATAGAAGTTCCCAGTAGCTCGACTTCTATGAAATTAACCAATGAGAGCGCTGTGTAATGCAGTCTTTCTATAGCCTAAATAGCTCACATGAATGATGTCACCATATTGGCCGTAGTCGAATGCGAATTGACCGAGTTTCTTCTCTGCGACTGTCGTTCTCGTGGATCTGCTAGTTCCGGTCGGTACACTGCCAGAAAAGTTTTCTCGTTTTTATGCTGATGATTGTGATGTTTACGATCACAGTGATGCCGGGATTCCGAGGTTGAGTGTCGCAGCGTTACTGAGGCGCTCGATGCACTTCCGTCGCGCTGGACGCTGATGCGTCTTTTCGAGTTGGACGATCTTAGGGATTTTTCTCGGTGTCGCGATTGCGAGGAGCTCTGAGTTGACAGGGAGGCTGTGGGAGAGATGGTTGGCACCGCTGGGCTCTTGGAACTGCTAGTCGACTTTGTGTTCGCATTGTGACAACACTTGCTCGATTTCCTGTATGCATTCGGTGTCTTTGTTTTTGCCGTTGTTGTATTATAAGAAGTAGAAGCAGTGGTTGTGGAAGTAGTAGAAGCAATGTTGTTTGTTAGTTCCGAACTTATTTGTCGTCTGAAACGATATTAGAGATGATGGTTTCCGTCCCGGTGCACCTCTTCGACCTTGGTGGGGCGCCTTTTTCTCCGCAGTTGTCACAATGCGTGGCTGACCACTGACACACAAAGATGGGAGATGGAAGGGAGCAATTGTTGGCTATGGCATGTTCTCACTCGTTCCTTGTTCTAATTAGATCCTAAAAGCAACTCGCATTCTAAATAGTAGGTTGTTGTTCTCAGAATTGGATGGACGTTTTTTGACAAAAGTTCTTTGTTAAATATCTTCGGAAATTTGTCGAATTCCACGAAACTCATCCAAGCGGAAGGCCAACAAATGCCTCTCATTTAAATTGGGATTATAATGGATATAGGTAAATGAAAGATTGTCATTGTATAGCGTAGAGTAAAGTTAAAGAGACCCAATCAGCTTCAATGAGACATGCACGTTTGCAAAACAGCGATAGACGACGTCCCTGCAAATCCCATGGCAGAATCCTACTAAAACGCAAGTTTAATTTTAAATTGTATTTTAAATCTAATTTCATTGTTTATTGTCAATAATGCCGCAATCGATGGAGATCAGCAAGCCATTTCGTCGGACATTTATCTAAACAGTTTTGCTATGTTTAAATTTGGAATTATTTCAGAGTCGTTGCGAAGATCGCGTTTGCTTCAAATACAATTTAAATATAAAACTAGTTTTATAGAAGGATTTTGTCATGAAATTCACAGGGACCAAATCCATTCACGTATTGCCAACGGACACGTCTCACGGAAGCTGATTGGATATATTTAATAACCTTGAACGAACGGCATTGACAATCTTGCCATCGTAATCAACAACCTCTACCAATACATCAGCTTGAACGCAGATGTGAAGGGAAAACATAATTCATATTGAATTCATTATGAAAGATCATTATATAACATTAAGTTATGGTCCGTCGTGACACCGGTTGAGCAATAGAAAGCAAGAGCTGGTTCAATAGAAAATTTGTTGTTCTTTAGTCCCTGTTCTTAACCACTGCAACTATTGGTCGCGGCAAAGAACTCGAAATATCCATTAGGTCAGAACACCACTCGTCTAATGAGACCGGCGTTTCTCATTCGTTACTATCAGTTATCTTTGCAATTCACACAACTATCGCATCTCATGCAGATCTAACGAATTCACGGAATCCTAGTTTGATCTCTCTCGCATCCTATCGCACGACTGTTCATCATACGCGATACAAACAGTTGTTAAACAATATTTCGGTTAAAGTGTGGGTTGTTTGCGTAAATCTTCCTGTTCGAGTCATGCATATTAATTAATGTGTATAATCTATCATTTGATAGGGATGAAGAAATATGTACTACTGACATGTTTGAAGTAAACACGAAAATGCAATGCCGCCCGGGTCATTGCGACCACTAGGCGTTAGTAATTTATCCTTTTGCTTATATTTATCCTATCCTTTATTGTTAAGTATTATTAAGACGTTTTTTTATTTATACCAAGTTAATTTCAAAAGGAAACAGACATTCAATGTGACTATTTATACTCCTAGTTAATAATCCATGATTTCATGGTTTCCAGGATTGAGTGAGGCCTTAGTTCAACGAAGACTTTTCGGATTATGTAGATATTTAGTTGTATAGTCTTTATAAAACAAACCTTTTTGAAACCGAACAATGGTCAACGTTGATTTATTTTCAATATGCGGAATCTTTTTTCGTCACAGCAAGCGTCTACGGAGGTGGCGATTGTTTTTCACGGTTATAAATCAGACCTAATCAGCTTAATTGAAAACCAAATAAACAAATTTATCCCAAAGGTTTTGTATAATTTTAATCTCCGACTGTTTTGTAATTGAAAATATCTTTTGATTCGATTGGTGACTGGCTTTGTGCGAGATTCGCAAGAATACCGTTAGTTAATTAACATCGTTTTAATAATTAGGTTTCAATGTACCGGCATTCATAAGTAATACAAGAAACTAAATGATTAATTATTTTAAAAAATTCAAAATTAATGAGAAAGTTTGTACTGTGTTCAAGAGGGTAGAAATCGCGAACGCTCATCTTGCCATTTTCAGGAATACTTGCATTTAATTGTTACAAAAACGGAAAAAAGCTTATTTCTCCAACCACGTCGCTACACACGACTAACATTTCACAGTACACAATCAACAATCATTTCCGACACTGTTTGTCAGTATAAAATAGCTGTCGTGGTGTTGGTTGCAATAGCTCTACTAGTTGGTGGGGTTTTGATCAAATAATTTGTAATCCACGATATTCTGCTTAATGTTATCATCTCGAGGTTACTTTATACAATAAATGCGTATTCTAGTGCTGGCTGGGATACAAATTTCGTCAAGTTAAATCGGTCGTTAGACTGTTGTTGACTCTTTTCGATGACAAAACGCCGACAGATTTCCTGATTGGTCTATTTGATAAAATTTGGCTCAAAACGCCAAAGCATCCATGAATAAAGGACAACCGTTTTCCTAGCAAGATAGTGACTAAGGAAAAATAGATATTTCAAGGCGGTTTTCAACAGAAGATGGTTGCTTGTAAAAAAAGCAAAAAACATCAGTAGTGCAGAGGTTACAAGAATAAAAATAAGTTTTGTACAGCCAATCTGCCTCACTTTCCTATACACCAATTGACGTACTTTCGAAATTTCCATCTTTTATGCAAACCTCGATTCAACGCTTTTTCTACTAAGATCGAGTTACGCAATTTGTAAATTAATGGCCTAACACTGGATGTATTATTTCAGTTAAATCAAAAAGGGCTTTCGATTCCGGCGAAGTCCATTAATGAGTGAAATTAGTAAATAATATTTCGGATGAACCATAAAAAATAAGTCGATTATGTGAAAATGAAGCCGATGTGATCTCATCAATAACCATGGATAAATAACAGCACTTCATTGACTGTCTTATACTTTGCTATTAAAAAGACGTAATACCATGGTTCAAGGTGATGTGAAACACATTCAACGATGTCTATGTAACACGTATCATACGAGATTCTTATGAAACGTGAAAAAGGTATTTCCTAGACTACTGTCTGGGTCAGTTGGGGTTAAGCGTGGGCAGCTGAAACCTTTAGTTTTTTAAATTTAACTACTACGCACGGCATATTTGCAGTCTCAGTTAAACAAATCGATAAATTCACAACATTACGCGTTTTTAACTTCTCGGCTTTACGGTTTTACATTTCTAGACTAGAACAGAGTGTGAATAATAAATAGATTTTGTTTAGACGATCAGAAGACATGTAACTTTCTACACACGAAATGATTGTGCAGCGGTTCGAAAACTCGGCCTCAAACACCATTTAACAATGTCGAAAGGCCTTCCTGCATTGATGACCGTGCAATGTTCTGGAAGACGGAATCATGCAGGTAGACCTGACAGGTCTCAACTACATCGATGCACACTACGACTTTGCATTTTTTTGCCCAATCACAAAAAATCTCGCAAGATTGACGCGAGTTAGTGTCGATCGACAATGTTTGTATTTACTGCGTAGGCGACTTCTTAAGTCAGTTGAGGTTAAACGAGATGTGCAGCTGAGGCTTTTGATGCATTTAATTGGTACCTTTACCGGCACCACTACGCACGACATATTTGCAGGCGCAGTTTAGCAAATCAATAGAGGATGCACAACAAGACGCCTACATTATGCGTACGAACGCATTCACGGATTTGCAATTCTAGAACAGAACTGCGTGTGAGTAGTAGACTGATTAGTACACTTGTCGAGAGAGGGTTATAATAGAGATCCCTCTTCATGACTCATCATTCCAGGACTACTGCTATCACTTCTACTACTACTGCTTCCACTCTTACAATAACTGCATCAACAACTGCTAAGCAATAATAAAGATGCTGATACAATTACACGGTGTCCATCATGCCAGAAAATAACCAATCGGATAGCGTTCCACAAAGCTGGGTGGTCCAGGCGAAGCTGTTGTGGCGGAAACCAAAACACTCCCCAAAAGTCAGTTGTATGAACAAAGGTATAACCAATTAAGATTTCAAGAAAATAATCGAAAACGACATTGCTCCCTAAAATAAGAGATTCGTTTACGTTTTTGAATGAAGTTAAACATTCTTAAGTATTTCTATAACTACTTCTACTATCACTACTACTAATACAACAACAACTACTACTACTACTTCTACATCTACTATCACCACCTGCCAAGCCGTACATCTTCGCCGAACTAAAATTAACGCAAAAGTAGAAGAAGAATTCACGTTTACGGTATCGGATCCACCAACATTGATCCACTTTATTAAATAATAAATGGCCCTCATCCTGTTTGCATTCCGAAAGATTCATTTTTTTCGTTTCTTCCCACTGACCATCGATATCACCAAGCTTATAGTAAAACCATGCAAGATTTAAGAGAAAATAGATCGAATTATATATTAATAATAATGAAGGAATACACAAAAAGATGAAGCCAAGCAAGCAATAACACCGTAACGAGTACGAAAGCCTGCGTCGAGCAATAATAAAGCCTTTAAAGATAATGTGTACCGTGTATAAAAACAGATAATCGGTACAGGGTTTTAGTCGCGAAAACGAAAGTTCATGTCCTGGTGCTGTATTATCCAATTATCTGTCAATCTGTCGCGTTATCCAACCACAAGTTGGCTACGTCATGCCTTGAGGTCGTGCGCTAAAGACACCGCACTACGTGTTAGAATGAGCACAATAAATACACTGCACAACTCAAGGCACTTCTAGCACAATCACTGCGATGTCTCAAATGAACGCGATAGTTTTCATGCTGCTGTTAATTCTCTACACTGTGGCTGGTTGTTGGACGACAGAAAGGCCTCCAGAAGGTTTACTAGTTCGCATTTTGATTTACCGTATTTTAGGTTCCCGTATAGTTCGGTTGTTTTCTTCCAAACTTGCTTACCCAACAGTTATCCGCTACAACATTTCAGAGGGCATTTTTTGTGATGTTAGGATTCTGCAACCCGAGCAATATTTGCACGTAAAACGGATTGACAGCAGTTTAAGCCGAACGTATTCGATCGATTACTTCCGCCAGACAATCGAAATAGGCTGCACGGTATGCTTTATATTTTTAAGTTATTTCTTTTTATTCTATTTGACACATTTTGTTTATATATAAAGGTTCATCAAATCTTCCGGCTTACGGATCCGAAATATTCATCAACCACCCACATTTTCGACTAACCCTTTTTGGGCCGGAAAACGGTTGCCCTACGTCGATCGAAGCCGATTTTAAGGAGTTTCGTGAAATATCAACAGGTGTCTCTACGGAGAGATGCAGTGGATTTTATGGAGACACTGGTCCTACTCACCACCTCAACAGGGCCGTCAGTTTGGCGTTTATCCATCAGATTTCCAAAGAATTCTGCCGCGTTTAAATTGGAATAAAGCTAGCTGTGGTACTGTATAAAGCGTTTTCTTGAAATATAATATAAAAATAATGTTGGATTTTTTGCCAGCATTCTGCTATGAAATTGGTCTTCTACATAATTCCTAAAGGTTTTGGTTTGTTAAAACTTCGTTAGCTTGAATAAATCAGGCCAATAGACAGCCACCTCTGTGAATGTTCAATCTATCCTTTTTACAAAGAACCTTAAATGCAGGGCTATGTTTGACTGGAAAACCATAATTCTTGGTACTATCATTGTAGCACTCTTTTAAAATAGTCTCGTTATCTCCATCATTCGACAACATTCCACTAGTTGCACACTTTTCACTGTTCGAATATTAAAGGAAGGCGGAAGATAAAGATAGCACGGTGTTAAATGTCGTTGGCGCAAGATTATTCAACAGACTCAATTACCAATCGTGTCAATAAACGCTCCATTGTTTCAGAAAATTCTTTATCCCATCGTGCAAAAACAATGCATTCCACGTCTTCTCGTAAGTAAACAGCTTTAAAGACACCGAATTATCGTCGGTCTTTCTGGTCACTATGTGCCAGGCTTCTGAATAAAGCGCTATCCGGAGGTATGACTAAGCTAGTATTGTTTAAATGAACCAATCGACTGGGGGCGTGTAGTTTTGTATAATGAAGGATGTGTAATGTCTTGCAACTCTGTTTTTACTTATTCGTTTATGATCGAATCATTTTCTTTGTATACATAATTGACTTAATCTTTGAATGAAACAGACTTTCAGCGTTTTCCAAATGTGTCCCGAATTTTCAATTTCCACTGCCACTATTCCAAGCGAAACGCAAACGCTAGAGCGCCGACTTAACGTTGTGCCGTTGTATAATTAAATCAAGAAAACAATCTTGTTTATACTTTGACGCGTATGTCATAAAAAGGTTCAGCGGGTTAAGTTATCGTCGAACTACGAATCTCGACATATCGCGAGCATATTTGATTCGGATTGTCTTCTTATGAGCGCCCCTCCTGAGTTATCTCCTGACGTTTATGCCGTCTCTATTAAAATTCCACCTCCGTGGAAGAGCGATATAGAGGCATGGCTTTCGATGGTGGAATCCCTATTTGCGGCGAAAGGAATTGTCGCCGAGATAACGAAGTTTCATCACGTAGTGGCGTCACTGACGGAGGATCTAGTTGTCCATTTACGCCATATTATCGTTGCACCACCGGCAGAGAGCCCGTACACTGTGCTAAATACATCTCTTATTCGGCAGTTTGCGTTTACAAGGACACAGCGCTACATCGGTCTCTTTAATGAAGAGGAATTGGGTGACGAGAGACCTTCGCAACTGCTGCAGCAGCTTGAAGCCTTATCGGTGAACCAAGACGTCAGCGGCTTTTTTCATTCGGCACCTGTTCACCCAAAAGCTTCCCCGGTCGTCTTAGCTTCCTTGGAAACCCTCCCACTCACGCTGCCGTTGGTTGAGTAAGGAGAGTAAGGTAGAAATCATTTTTTGCCGCTTACCCTGGTCATATAGCAGTTGCCGCTGTGACAAGACCCCCGCAGACACTCAATAACGACGAGGCTCAAGAGTTGCGTGATTTGAGGCACCAAATGTGTAACTTGCTGGAGAACAAGAACAGCTCGCAACGTCAACAGAGACAGTCGATGGCCGTAAACAGAAGCAAGCAAGACAACATGCTCTGCTGATTTCATCAGCTTTTCGGGTCCAAAGCAAGGCGCTGTCGTTAGGAGATGACGCAATCTTACGGCGTCCACTATTAGATTAGTAATCGTTAACACAAACAAGTAACAAGTTGTTTATGTATTGGCCGATTTGGGTTCCACTCCTGAATTGCTGAAGATAAAAAAAACGTTTAATTGTATTGTTATCTTGTTAAAAACGAGAGTAAAGTTATAGTATGTGACGTGGATGTCTTTAACTTCGATTCCTAATGTATCGCTTATTTTGTATTGCTTTCTTCTAGGTCCTTTACGTAACAACGGATGGCTGTTATTAATTGACATCCTAGTAACGGCTGCATCTGTTTGCATTATTACTTCCAAACAAACGAAATAATATGAACTTTATGTTTTGCCTGAAATATTGACTAAGATTCCAACATTTGGCGGCATTTTTCTTTTGCATCATCTGCCGTCCTAACTTTCGAAAATAATAATGGAATCAAGCAAAAGGTTTCTGTCAAAAGTCCCCCAGTCTGTCCGGCATCGAGGCATCGAGGCACAATTCTCTTGTCTTGGCATCACCAGAGAGCTCTGACACCTGAGTTGGTCAGCCGTTTCTCTCACGTCACCACAACTCCCGGAGGAACTGCGTATACCACCCTCAAGGAAGCAATGCTGTGCGAGATGCGGAATTCCGATTTGGAAAATATGGATCTTCTTCTCAACACACCCTTGAGATGGGTGATCGTAAACCGCCTGCTTTACTGCATGACATGAAGGCTCTTGATTTCATCGCTTATGTAGCCGTCATGTCGATATTGTTCCGCAACAGCCTCCACTGGAACCCATCGCTACCGTTTCCGTCGCTGTTTCTACGCCTCCACCCCCTAAACGCAGCAACACTCGGAATTCCTAAACGGCCGTCGTGGACGCTGCAGTTGACATCACCGCTCCCATCCTCCCTCCCAGTCCTCCTGTTATGCTGCGGCCTGTCATTTCTTGTCCTGTTATTCCATTGGTGTGCGGTTCCCTGGGCTCGTCGGCCACAAAGGTGACTCCATGGTCTGGTTCAGACGGTCCCAACTGGCTCAGTCGTCTGGGTTGGTTCAACAGCACCGACAGCCAACAACACCTTCCGGTAGCAGCAGCAGCAGCAACGTCGTCGTCGTCCACACGGCAGAAATCGATTGTTGCCAAACATACTCCCTTCGCGCGTCAGTTGGAGAGGGTGAACCACGGGTGGATGCAAACTCTCCCTCGCCTGCCCACTGGCACCAGCAGCAGCAAGACGTCCGGTTGTATGGGCAGCCGGCAGATAATAAATTTCTCTGCTAGAGAATGTTTGAGTGGCGCACAATTTACGCTATACGTCCTTGTCGACGGTCATCTTCGCGTGCATGCGACGTCGTTGTGCGTGGGCTGACAATTCCCCCGGCTTTAGACAGCGGCGTCTTATTTCGTCAGCCTTAAATATTCGTATCTCCGAGTGATTGAAGCCCGAAAGACTATCTTCCCAGGAGGCCCCAATGGGTCGTAGAACGTCTTCGTGGCAGTTCAACTTTGTCATTCGCTCGGCCATTTGGGAGATTTTTTGGTGCGGGGCCTTTAGACGGCCACCACCATTAAAAATAAATTATTTTGCTTTTTTTTTAGAAAACTGTTCTTTCAAAACATCTTCATCGATCTTTTTACAACATTTTGAAAAAACAATACCTCTGTTTTAACTCACCAATTTCATGGATTTACCTTTGATCAAACGAAAATACTCGCTAAGACAGCTTGTAGTGACCTTAAATTGTTTGTTTATTTATTCCAGACGCATGACATCCATTGGACTAGCACCCCATTGGTTAACACACACAACAGCGCGTGCTGTGACCTCGGTCACTTGCACCAACTGCTGTTTGTGAAGATTCGCCTTCTAAGAAAACGACTTGTCGCATTGGTTAAAGTCGTGGGGAACACACCTTCATGAACGGCCAAAATGTGAGGTCGAAGGCTTTGCGCCCGAGCAAATGAAATACCGCATTGGATACAGCTATTCGGCTTGAAGTCCTTAATGAACAGAGAAGACACTGTCGGTTAATAAGACGTCAACAAATGAAACGCAATTTACGTTTGCCTCGCAATATGTTTAGTAATAAGTCGTGAAGAGGAAAATTCATTGGGAAAGAAGTGTTAAATTAAATATGTGAGTTAATTTCGTATATTATATATTTGGACAAGTTTAAAGATTCGAATAACGTTTTGAAATAATATTCGGTGGTATTTATTATAAAGCGGTCGCTTGCCTTTTATCTACCTATAACCTGTTACGATAAGACTTGTCTTTGACAGGTGTCGGAGAAATAGGGATAACTGAGCCAGAGTATTCTCAGACGTGGGTCTATTCCCTCTCATAGTTAAATGTATATATCTTTTTTTCGAGGCTAAAATTCCTTATGTTTTCTTCACGTGATTCACGCAGCCCGGTTAACGAATGAAGTGGTATGGCTGATAGTTACAGCTGCTTGATGTGTACGAGATTTATATTACTGTTGTGTCCTTTACGATCTTCTATGTTTTCCTATGGCGTTCGCTGCTACAGCCAGAAGCAGCCAACCTCTACCTAGGCGCACTAAACCCCGACCGGTTTTTGTGGGGATTTGACATCCGTTACGTTATTTAATCGTTTCATCTTCTGACCTCAGATCTGAGCGTTGTGGTGCAGAAGCCACACCCACGTCAGATAATACCAATATTTTCTATGGTGTCTATATATATTTTAGTTTTCCAAGGAATCTGACGTTAATGGAGGTGTGGAGACACAAATAGCAATTAAAAGTAAGTCTAATTACGATGTTCCGTTGTGTGAATCTTAAAATTGGAGACCAATTTTTCTGCAGATGAAATGAATTTGTATTTAAACTTTTTCCTGATTTAAAGCCGCATGGCTGTAGCCATTGCGGTAAGGAATTTTTATGGTCAGGGAACCTTCTCGCCCACATTGCGGCCGTTCATAAGGGTTTTGTGTTTTTCATGCATCAAATGATTTTTTTCACATTTTATTGCAACAGTAAACTGAAGCGATCTTCTCGTGTTGTGTTGCTGGCCCCGTTCCAATTCGGTTTTGAATGCATTGTCTTTGCGTTGTTGACTTCCAGGTTTGAAGCCCCACAGCTGCCGCCAGTGTTATAGATCGTTTTCTACGACAAGTTACCTACATGGACACGTTTCGGCCGTTCATGAAGGTGTGTTTTGCATCTGGCATTTTCTATGAAGCGTTTATCCGGTCTTATTTTTCATGAGTTAAAGATTTTCTTTCATTTATTTTAAATTCTAAATTAAACTGATCTTTTCGTGTTTTATTATTACAACCTTTTCACTGCGGCCCGCTGTTGCGGAATTATTGTTTTTGCAAGGTCGTTTAGGGGTTGTTGATTTGTTTTCCGTCTTCCAGGTTCAAAGCCCTACGACTGTAAGCAGTGCGATAAATCATTTTCTCAGAAGGCGAGTCTTCACAAACACATAATGGCCGTTCATAAAGCTGTGTGAATACCCCGGCTATAGAACCAGAGCCGTTGGCCTGTACCCCCGTCCTTTCCCAACGACCGAACACGCCCCATTCTGTTACATATTGACCTTCCCCACCAATTGTAGCCCCTCTTTCACCAGCGGGGTACTTGACTTCTTACAATGGATTTGTTAGAATATTTAATATAAACTATAAAACTGTTGTGACCTTAAATGGTGTGTTTATTTATTCAAGACGCATGACATCCATTGGACTGGTACCCCATTGGCCAACGCACACCACCGCATTCAATGACCTTAACGTGGATAAATTAAGACTTTAATTTTGTAGTAATCGTTGATAGATAGCATTCGTCGCGAAATTGACCCGATTATGCTGAAATGTCATCGATAATTGATGCTTGTCTATAAATGTTGGAGAAAACCATGGGTTGTGCACCGGTTGTATCGCCGTGGAGGGGTGGTTGGCATCTAATGGGAGTTCGAGTTCCCGGCCGTAAGTCATCATAGCGGTGGGAAATCCTGTTGATTTGTGTAACATCGGAGGTTGTTACATCAGTGGTTACCTGGGGTGTCTATGAAGGCTCATAATGGGGACATGGCCTTTATGTTCCTCGAGGGTGGTATGCAGATGTCCAGTCTTCCGGTTGGTGGAGATACCGTTACGGTGTCATAACAATAAACAATGGGTGTTTAATTTGAATTGTCAAATGTTTTACTGACTGCTTGTTTAAGTACACGACTGATCGGAGGGTTTGCACCGCCGAAGTAGACATGGGGAGCCTGTGACTGCACTGGAACATAAGTGCGTTGTGTTGTCTTGTAGGATATCCTGAAGGCGAGTGTTCATGACGTGAGCAGCCTTGAGGAGTACACGACTGAATTGACCTCCGGCCGTCTCG
>JAPUBX010002671.1:0-12153 GCA_028672205.1 Proteocephalus fallax
TGAGGCAGAATAGAGCGAACAGGAGAGGTTGTGAGGGAGGATTTATTATCGATAAACGAATAGGATAGGAAAATAATGTCTGATGAGGATCAGTAGCGTTGTCGTGGATTAAAGAGCAGACCTCAAATGATATATAAAACAAGTTAAGTTACCAGGTGAAGAAACTATGTATGCAGCTAGTGGCGTGCGTTACAGAGCCCTTCCTCCACACAGCCACTGTCCTCAGTAGCTGGAGGAAGACAGTTTGATGGCGTGGGGTATAGGGATATCGTCACTAGTGATGCGGGTATGTTGGTCGGGGGGTTGTGGTGTGTGTCCCGCCTTAAACCGATTGAAGTGGACTATGAGTGTAGCCGGGTTATCGTCCGAGCGGATACGGTATACATTGTTAGGGAGGCTCTGGACGACCGAGAAGGGACCGCACCATGGGTCGTTGAATTTGCTGGATATGCCTCGGGGAGGGTTTTGGCTGCTAAGCCATACGCTATGCCCAGGCTGGAATGGAGAGCTGTGGCCTTGGCGGTCATATGACCGCGATTGGATGACTTGGGCGTGTCGTAGATGTGTGCGGGCTAAGCGCTGGCATTCCTGCTGGATGTCGATCAGCCGGGAGACGTACGACGAGGGATATCGGTACTCCGGTTGCGTAAGCGGAAGGTTGGCTTAGAGTGGGAGTTGTAGTTCTCGGACGTAGGTCATCATAGCGGGGGTGAACCCAGTTGATTGGTGAGACGTGCTCCGGTACGCCAGGAGGAAGTGAGGGATTAGGGTGTCCCACAGATCGTTATTCGAGGTGTCAATGAAAGCACGCAGGAGGGACAGGAGAGATTTTTTGGTCCTTTCCGTTGGGCCATTACCTTGCGGGTGGTATGGCGTTGTCCTGGTTTTGATGATGCCGAGTTTGTTGCACAGGTCGTGGACCAGGTTGCTTTCGAAGTTGGACCCTTGGTCGGAGTTGATAGAGTCTGGGACGCCAAACCTAGTAACCCAGGCGCGTACAATGGCATCGGCGACGAAGGATGCTGTCTGATCAGGTAGTGTTTCCGCTTCGGCCCATTTAGAAAACAAATCAACCATGACTAGCAGGTACCGGTTACCAGTCCGGTATTGAGGGAAGGGGCCGACGAAGCGATGGGTTGGAGAGGTGCACGAGGGGTGTGGTTGGGGTGCTTGATGCGTCTACAGGTTCACAGTCCTCGCATACAAGGCCGATCTCCTGTCGGAGGTTTGAGGACCAGAAGCGATCTCTTGTGGCGGATGTCGTATTTGCCCTGACCAACATGGCCTTGCTGATGGTAAGATTCTCGTACGATGACGCGTGCATGGGCTGGAGGAAGCACCAGGCGAACTTCGGGGTCGTACTGGAAGAAGAGGACTCTGTCCCTCACCGATAGATTATGTCAGAACAACTACAAGGTTTGAGATGCATGGCTTTCTCCCGTCATTTGTTTCTTTTTCGGCTTGGTGGAACTGTGGACCATTCTATTGTAAATAAGGCCGATGTCGGGGTCGTTGGATTGCAGATCAGCCCAATTGTTTGCGAAGGACAATACCGTTAACGTGTTGACATCTACGTCGGTGCATACGCGTCAGCTGTGGGGTTCGCGCATCGGGATGCGAGAGAGCGTCGGCGTTGAGGTGTTGTTATCCGGGTCGGTGGACTACTGTAAACTCAAAGTCGGATAACACCTGTCATTCGGGTTACCGGAAAATTTAGAGCCATGGGAGCGCCGAGTGGTCCGTCCGTATGATAAAGTGTTTACCTTTCAGGAAGGCAGCAAACCTTTTCGTGAAGAAGACCAGTGCCAACATCTCGCGAAGGGTAGCGCTGTTGTTCCGTTCAGCCTTGTCAAGGGTGGGGCTACCATATTGGATTACATGTTCCTTGCTATCGTCGCCGGTCTGTGCAAGGACACCGCCAATGGCATGGCTACTGGCGTCCGTGTCAAGGATAAACGGGGGGCCGTCACGGTTAAGCACGGGGAAGCTGAAAACTGGAGCGGCGGTGAAGGCCTCTTTGAAATTGGACAAAGCACGTTCGCAGTCGGGGGTCCAACGAAACGGGGGGGACTTCTCGGTTAGTCGTGTTAGTGGGAAGGCAAGGCGGGCGTATGTTGGGATAAAGGATCTGTAATAGCCGGCTAGTCCAAGGAAAGACCGTACTTCATCGCCGTTAGAGGGAAGAGGCAAGTCATTCATGGCCTTGACCTTGTCGGTGTCTGTTTGGAAACCGTCGCGGCCTACAATGTGACCGAGGAAGCGGATTTGCGGGTTCCAGCGTCAAACTTGCTCGTGCATACCGCGATAACACTTCTGTTTGATTGACGGTCGCGCCCCACACTATTACTTCGTCTAGATAAACGAGGCAGCGGGAAGGGTGCAACCCTTGGAGTATCCTTTGCATCAAGCGCTGGCACGTTGCCGCCGCGTTGCGGAGGCCCATAGGGAGTGTGGCAAACTCGTAATGTCCGCTAGGCAGTGTGAAAGCCGTTTTTGCACGGTCTTTAGGGTGTACTTCAATCTGCCAGTAGCTGGAGGAGAGATCCAGAGATATAAAGTACTTCTGATGCGCCATAACCGCTTACAAGTCATCCATACGAGGTAGGGGAAAGGCGTCGTTGGTTGTGACGGTGTTAAGGCGCCTGTAGTTGATGCACAGCCTGAGGGAGTTATCGTTTTTCTTTACTTGGGTAACAGGGGTTGCCCAGAGTGAGCTCGAGGGTATGATAATGCGTTGCTGTTGCATTTTGTCGACGATTGTGTTGAGTTCGTCATGGAGGTGGAAGGGTATTCTTCGGGAATGAAGGTGTTGGGGAATCGCAGAACCTGTGTCTATCAGGTGTTGTACGACATTGGTCCGGCCAATGGCCTGGTCTGCTTAAGTGAAAACGTTTGTTAACGGAACCAACGACTTGTAAAGGGACTGGCGGTCGGTCTCTGGGATGTTGTCTGGTAGGATCTGCTCGATGGGAGAGGGTTTAGTTGGAGGGGGGTTGTTGTCATCGACACCACTGAGGTCGCGTGTCTTCTTCTCATTGGTCAGGAGTAGGCATTCGGGTGTTTTGGAGAATTTAATGGCCCGTACATTTTTCCTCAAGAAATCACAGCCAAGGATTGCGTTCCACTTAATCTCGGGTGAGACAAAAAAACGGTGGTGGAATGTCCGGCCATTGAGAGTGACGGGAATTGAAGCAGAACCAGAAATCGTAAGGTTGGAATTATTTGCGGCAACGACTTGTATTTGGGGAAGTTGGAGGAGGATAAGTCGTGAACCAAGCAGGATTCGTTCATTGATAATGGAGACGACTGCACCAGTATCTACTAGGAAGCTAGACTTCTTACCCAGCATTCTGCCTGTAATGGTGAGCGGTTTAAAACTCGTTGAGAACGGGTAGAACGTTAGAACGGATAAAGGTACGTTCGAGTTACCTTTGTTGTGGCCACACGCTTTGGCGTTTCTGCCGAATTAGGAGCAATAGTGGCAGTCTGAGTGTCTGGGAGATGGGCGTGCGTACCTCGTTGGAGGGGCTTTGAGTTTTGGAAATGTGAACGTCGGTTGTGGCGGAGTGGGGATCGCCGGGGTGTGGGTCTCGCAGTTGCGGTGTATTGACAATTGGGTTTGCGAAAGCAAGGGAAATTTTGAGATGGGCTGCTGACGCGCAGGCGATTGCCTCCTAAGCGTTAGGCGGAGGGTTCCTCGTGAAAATGTGTGCGAGGTAGGGGTCACGGATTCCACGTAGCAACACGTTAAAGGTGAACTCTTCGTTGCCCAGAGGTGGGTAGGCCTGGAACGAGAGGTGTTTAAGAGCGATATAAAAGTCGCGCAGGCTCTCCCCGTCTCGCTGAGTGCAATTGAGCAGTTTGAAAGAGGCGTAAGTAGTGCTCGAACTGCACTGGAACAGCTGCTCTAGGGCTTCCAAATACTGCCAGTATGGGACGATGGGAGAGGGGGCGAGGCCGTCTACTTGGTTGGCCATGTCAGGTGCAAGGAGCGCGCGAAAAGCCAGCTTTCGATAGGGTTCTGGGACTAGTTCGAAGTAGATACGGGCGTTTGGGATCCATTGGCCGAAATTGTCGGTCATTTGCAGGGTTGGCGGTTGGAGGTGTTGTGGGGGAAAGCTGCCTGATAGACTGGTGTTGCAGGAACTTGGTGTGTGGGTTTTACGGGGCTGGGAGGAATTGTATAAGGTTGGCGAGTGCAGCCAGTGAAGTAAATAACAGGCGGGGAGAATGTTGTTGTGGGGATTGTTCTTCCTTCGAAGGGTATGGTCTGGGAAGCATCTTGATCGGGGTGATACTCAGCTGGGTTCATTTTGATGAAGTAAGTATAAGAGCAAGAGGGCGTGTAGATAAGAAAACGCGGTATCTTTCACGTTTGACACCGCTATCACCAAATGTAATGTCCTCTTAGGATCGAAGACCTGGAGAAAATAGGGATGAGTATGACCCTTGATACTGAGGCAGAATAGAGCGAACACGAGAGGTTGCGAGGGAGGATTTATTATCGATAGACGAATAGAATAGGAATATAACGTCTAATGGGGCTCAGTAGCGTTGTTTTCGATTGAAGGGCAGACCTACAATGATATATAAAACAAGTTAAGTTACCAGGTGTGAAACCTATACATGCAGCAAGTGGCGTGCGTCACAAAAATGATTTTTATAAATGCGCGTGACCTTGAATGTTATAAAACAAATAAAAATAATAAATTAAATAGTAACCGTTGAGAATACGAATGACATTTAACATTAAAAGCTTGTTATATTTTGCACGTTTTCGAAGTTTTGTTTTATATTACAGCTTTATTTGAATCAGCATAATTGTTTAAATGTTTTCCAGTGTTTAAAAAAATTAAAAGATTAAAAAACATGTATGAAAGAGAATTACTGCTATTAAACGCATTCTTTACGATCCCATTTAATATCTGTAGAAGAATTTGGTTTGCTTTTCAAACCACTTCTACTTGGCAGAAATTGATAGAAAAAACGCAATCATTCCTTATCCATCTCACCGCGTAGACTTTTAATATTATTACAATAATATCATTTCTAACCATTCGCCGCAATCCACTCCCAGTTACCGCTGTTTCAATGGTGTCAGAAGACGACTACAAGCCGTTGCAAGCAAGACGATATAATTGGTTGTTTTATGTAACTTTCGTGCACAAAGGAAGGCGTTGTCATTATTTTAGAAATGCCAGTCTGTTATTGGGTTTTTCATTCGACCTGCGAAGTCCACAAACACCAGCATTGTAATTTTTAATCACGTCGATAGCACGACCGTTGTTTCGTGTTGGAAACCGGTGCTTATTTTTATGCGATACCCTCTGTTCTAATTCGCCGTTTAAACTGCTGCCATGAACCATCACACCTTTCGGTCATCGTGCACTTCGTTTGGAATTGTCTTTCTGGCAATTTGTCCTTTCATTTTATAAAAGAAGCGAACTTCTTTTTCTCTTTCGATCTATCTGTCAGTGTCTTTTGACCTCTCTGACCGCAAGCGAGAACTGTAAATGACTCATCGTTCACTGTTCAGCATACCATTAAGTGTTAAACTATACCGAAGTGACAGGGATTACAGAAATATACAATCGCTATAAGAAAAACTCCTTTCCTTGTGTAAATTGCACAAAAGCACCATCGGTCTTGATTTACTAGGAAAGTTAGCAATTTTGCCATATTGCTGACGGTGGGCGTGTACTCGTATTAGAAGTCCACAAGAAATAACTAGATGCGATAGCTTCGTGACAACGAAAGTGGGATTTGGCAACTGGCTTTTTTTCCCCCGTTAAACCTGGAGTTCGGTCATGTTTGCGCAGCAGATAAAGACGTTGCGGACGCCTTTTGACAATTCGAGGTGAACACTATGTTGTTCTATGATCGTATCCAACGCGCGAAGATGTTTGACGCCAACCAGCATGAGGGTGAATTAATTGGACCGACAAAAGCCGTTTGTATTACTTTCCCGAATCCCCAGTCCCAGCACTTGCCTGCTCTTTTACCAGATCATGTGGCGACGGGTTTCCGAAGTAATTTACGTTCACTCGCAAGGTCGTCATTAGTAATTACCCCCTTTAAAGCAAAGACGTAACTCATTTTAAATACAAGTCTTACCAGACCCCGTTGTTTGCTACCTCACTGCATCCTCCTCCCCTTATACCATGGAAACCTTTAAAACACAACTTGTAGGCACGAAAATAGCATATTTGTGGATTTCTGGTCGACATCTACTTTAAAACGGTTAGTTTGATAGAGTGGTTTTGCGATTCTATAAGGTACTTGGTTGTTTCTCGTTTAGTGCGTGGTATTTATATAGATGCGCAATCCCACTTTCCAGATGTTAAGTCATGAACAGCCCACAAATCAGAATGCCACGATGGCTTAAGACGAAGATCGGGAAGGAATAATATAGTGGATTATTCAAACAATTGTGAGGGCCCGGCCTGGGCCGAAGACGCCGACAAGTCGCGATGCTTAGCGCCCGGTGCCTTTCGAGATCGGTCTGGACACACATGGGGCGTGTCGTGGTCAAAAGTGGGTGCCGGCCAAGTTTCGTCGATGTTGTCTTAATTTATCTACGTTAAGGTCACAGCATGCGGTGTCGTGTGCGTTAGCCAATTTGGTGCCAATATAATGGATGCCATGCGTCTTGAATAAATAAACACACAATTTAAGGTAACTTCAAATTTATCTTTGCAATTATATTGATTGGAAGTTCTCATCGATTGATTCTAATTACGCAATTCAGTTGAAATAAGCAATAAAAAAATTGGAAACTCCGGCCCAAACACCCCCCACACTTGTTCTCGGCACTCGTTCTGGTTAAATGGAATAGTTGGAAAGCCGTCGCTTGTAAATGTGTAGCAACATGATAATTAGTAAATCAATAAATGAAAAAAAACATGGTGTGTAGCAGCGTAAGCTCGTTTTCTCGGTCCAAACTATGCCAACATTTGTTTTTTTTAGGATTTCTAAGGATTTCTTTAATTTATAAAAAAAATCATTTCATAGTAAGACAGTCGAGGAACAATTTATCGCTTTAACCGAATTATCTCCAGGTCGGTGTGCGACGCTTTACATCGAAACCTGAAGATATAAGAAGCTCCGAGTTCCGGCTTCTTAAATAGCTTTGAGATCCATGCAGACAGGCAATCTTTATTTTTATCTTTTTAATAAGCAAAACTGCTTCTTAGTTTCTAAGCAGACTGATCATGTCTTGTTTAATTAGACCAAATTGGACTTAGATTTATACAGATAAATACTAATCGTCCTTCTGTGTTGTTGCTTAACCGAATTAAACGCTAATTGGTCTGTTTTACTCATGCGTTAACCGATTGATCAACTTCGCAATACTATCAGCGAACAATTCAGCCATTCGCGCAGCTGATTGGTTCCGCAGAAGTGGACGCGGGCACCTGAGCTCTGCGAACGGACGACTCACAAACCAACAAAACGCGTTCAATTTTGTAGCTCTACACATTCTACCACAAAACAACTTTACATGACTGACACTTCCAAAGGTCCCCTACGGCGACCTCAACGCACTATAAAACAGCGAACGTAACTGCGACCGCAAGATCGAGCTGGACCAATGGGTGAACGGTATAATTTCTCATATCCTATAGGACCTATAGTATAGGTATATGGAGGCCGCACAGTGGACACACATCGCTGGGTTCTCGTCTCGCGATTGCCGTTGCTCGATGAACAAATCGAGAAGCACTAAGTCGGGGATAGCGGACACCTCTGGTTTTCCTGGAAACCGTTCCTCGGGAGGTAGCCGTCAGGTTTCTTGATTGATTTATTGTTTTCTCGATAAAATTGATGACCTCGGCCTCGATTACGCCTACATGGGTCAGGTCAAGGTTTCGGAAACACTGTTGAGCGTCTTTTCTCGTTCGCGTTCGTGCTTGACTGTATCGACCTTCAACGAATGTGTATCGATTTCATGACCCCAATGTAAGTAGATTCCTGTCGATTATTAATTGCTTTCTTTTAGGATTAGTAAAAATAATAATCGAACGATGCACCAGGAGATTGCCAGAATAACGAAAAGCAAATTAATCTACGCTGTCCTTTGGTGCAGTCTGTCAAACGAAGATTTCTTCGTTCACGATTCGACTAAGAAAAGGTAATTTGTTTTGTGAAGACGTCTACTTGCAAGGCAGACGAACATTTTCGTCTCATCTGCGCCTGGGAGGAGAAAAACAAAAGGAATTGGAAGGTCATGGTGGCCGCCTTTACACGTCTCATGGGCTGCCTCGATATCGCCGATTTTATCAAAGGGACAGTCGATGAGTTTATGGGTGGATTCGCGCATTTCAGACTTAATCCAGATTGCGAATGAATCTTCCGCTGTTTCTTGGCGTTTGTTTCTGTTGAATCTGGACGCGCCATTAAGAACTATTAAACATGATTTGCAATTTTCGGTCCGAGCTACAAAGGAATGTAATTACCTTCGTACCAAATTTGATATGCTGACTTCTACAAACTCCTATATACGCTAAAGACATTTAATTGGTATTAAAAACGGCGTGTACAAAGATAAAAACACACAGCGTTATTGCCTACCTGCAGGAAGAATCTTCGTTCTCTTCGTAACCCCTCTGCCGCATGTTCGGCCAGGAGTATTCGTCTTCACATCACACGCCCACAGCGACACCTTCTAGCAGGTCCTTGGCGTGAGGCCGGTGATCGTGCAACCGCAAAATTAGAGGCGACCTCGCTTGCTTTTGGTTCGTTTCCGTTTTTTGTAGCAAAACAATTTGCGGTTCCGGTCGGCCTGGAAGCTGTGTATTTCAATGTTCTCTGTGTATCGTTCACAATAACTATGCCGAAAAAACCCTAAAACACAAGGTAGATGATTATCAGCATCGGTACAGTCCTGAGATATGGGGTTAGAATCGCGTTTAAACATACATGTTGGCCGTGTTTTCGTGGTTGCTAAAGACGGAGAAGTACAGACAGTGGTGTTTCCGAGTGAATGCTTGTAGCACAACTTTAGTGAAACCTTGTAGTCGGTGCATGCGTCGAGATCTTCGATTATCCAAAAGGTGGCTGTTTCATCTATTGCAATATATATATATTCTTTGTTGCTGTCCGTTTTCGTAAATTTCGTAAGCTAGGTAGTTTAGGCCTGGACTTCCTGAAATTTAACACAATCAACGAATCGGTAAATCCACTTGCTCTAAAGCCATCTAGGCCAATTGGAATGTACATACATTGCCAATTTAATATTCTGTGTAGTATATCGACAACGTGTATTGGTATTATTTGGAGTGCCTCTTATGACGCGCACAAACTCGGCTCTGACGAACAAGACGAATAATCTCCATGCCGTTTTCCACAACGACAGCTCACTGAATATGCTGTGACCGCCCACAACGTTCGCGCAACTGAAACGCGGTTGATATGTTTGTATGTGGATTTGGTTACAGTTCACCTATGCTATTAATTACTGCTCGTCAGGAATATCACACTTATGTTGCAATCGTCGGTCCGATCGTGCAACCTTTGAAATTCGAGGCCACTTCAAATTATTTTGGGTTGGCTCCGTTTGTCGTTGGAAAGAAGTATGCAACGCCGGTTGTCGTGTAAGCTGTCCATGTCAATGCAATCCGTGTATCACTGACACGTGACAGACAAAAACCACGGTACTTTCGATCTTGGCCGTTCATTTTAGAGAAGAAACGCAATAGGAAACTATGAAGGATATTGTTTTCTACAAAGTAGGCCGATACCCCAGAACTGGCTTCCGTTTCTCGTCAGCCTTTCAATGGCCGCCATTTCCCGTTTGCCAAACTTTATATTCTTCGTGGATTAAATTGGCCTTTCTTGCTAATTTGCCTTGATGTTACTTCTTTTATTCTCCTTAACTTATTCTGTATTTTCTACATATAATCGTTACGTCCTGTAACACATTTTTTTATTGTAAATTTTAATGCTGAAAGTTTTGGTCCTCGTGACCTTAATAAAGCGAATATTATTATTATTATTATAGCTAAGATATCAGAAAGAAAGAAAGAGAAATCCGAAAATTGAACACACCGTTTGACATCTTGCCGACAATACTCCATAGTGACTATAGGGTCTGGTTATTTTACGTGGAATTCCGGATGGGGCTCAATTTAGTTTAATTATTAGACGCCAAGTTATCGCTGTGTTCAAAATGAAACTGGTCGAGCTATTTCCTGATTACTCAACAGACTTGTTCGCATGGTTACTTGGCAGTAACTTTCAATCGATTACGAGAGCGAATTAGTTTATTCAAAAAAGGCATTACATTAAGACACAAAGGGTCTATGTAACGGAAACAAAAACGTTAATAACAAAATATTGTTTTTGAAAAATTATCAGAACTGACCCACCAAATCTCTAACGTTTTCCATCGCAACACGACATATTGGCATTGGAAAAAAAATATCCTGCGTACATTTGATTAATTTTAAAGCTGGAATTTAAAAAAAATTAAACACAACTCTTTGACTGCATGTTATGTGTGTTTAAGCTGTCAATGTTATGTTTATTTGATTATCGTTTAAAGGAGGACTTGAACGTTGGTAGAGGCAATTGGTAGTGAGCCAATTGCACGATGCTTATTAATCCAAACCCACCCCTGGTCGTCAGAGCCTATTTGTCAACTTCCCCCTACCAATTTCGCTGACCGTATTTTATCGCTCGTCCTAGCTGTCTAACAGTAGCCGCCATCACAAGAGTTTCCCAGCACCACCAATGAGGCCTCAATCACAAGCATGCAACACGACACAATTTGTTGATTTCATCAAACTTTCGGAACCCCCGAAAATCATTGTTCTAAATAGGATGATGCCAAGCAGTGTGTGTGGACTTCATGCAACCTTAGAAGTAAACGCGCCGCCAAATTTTGTTTTAAGTGTCATACCCCCTCTGTCATGTAGGCACAAAATCGGAGTAACATCACGAGTTTGGGTTAACGTGCACTTTGTCTGGACTAAGAACTGTTGCGCCTTTTTCCTTTCATGTACTTGCATGGCATACAATCCAACACGTATTTCGAAAGGAGTTGTTCATAGAAATCCGGGAAAAAATAAAGCTGGACAATCCGAAGGCGCAGGCGTTTATAACCCGCCTTAATGCGGCCCACCTTGCTGACCTCACGACACTCTACATGCATCACTTATTTTAACGGTTGAATCGATCTCTGAAGTAACAATTTTATGACAGTTCGTTGACTCTCGAGTTTATCAAATTTCGTAGCATACCAAGACAGACGATGAACGATTAATGCTTTAACTGACATCTTTTTGCAACGCGTTGTATCGAAAAATCGAGATATTCGAATGCTCAAAGTTGTGTCGACCATTAGAACCATATACAAATCAATAGTCTACCTTTCCGCTATTCTTTATCTAAGTTAAACCTCACAGGCTGATGTCGAACTCAAAGCTACAAATCCGATATTTAGGCATTCGGTTTGTCAAATTTTCCATGTCAAAGGAATAACTGAAAAGTGTGTTTTATTCAATCTATAGGTGCCAGAAAGAAACAGAACAATGTTCTGCGAAAGTCAATTTTGTATCAGATAAAAGATTGTTTGTTTAAAGTGAAAATTATTTTCGAAGAAGGCGGCAGCAAGTTGGAATCGAACATCCAGAGGTGATTGGGCATTCTGAAAAGGGCAAAATAACCTACGAATACACAATCAAGCAGTTTGACATGAAAAAAAGGATTGCGTGAAAACAGAGTTGGCAAACACGCTCAAAAATGAGCA
The DNA here is from genome assembly GCA_028672205.1 of Proteocephalus fallax. Classification (NCBI taxonomy): domain Eukaryota; kingdom Metazoa; phylum Platyhelminthes; class Cestoda; order Proteocephalidea; family Proteocephalidae; genus Proteocephalus; species Proteocephalus fallax. Next base: position 11,750 of record JAPUBX010002671.1, read on the forward strand.
TCAGTTATAGAAAAACCAACGTGATTTTCATGAAATAAACAAACCGCAGTCTTATTGTTGTGTTTAATGCCTGGTGGTTGTGGCTGCGTACTGCATTCCTAAAACGAGAAACGCAATCAGAAAGATGACGCCCCGATCGCACCTCCTCTCTTTATAAACTGATGAGAAACAGAAAGAGGACAACTGGTGGAACGCCAAAAACCACAGCAAAAAACGAGGACGATAAGAAAATATCGACAAAACCACATTTGGCACTGACATCAGATGTACAGCCACCATTAAAACCTTAACCAACAGAGTTGCACCTCCCGTCAAAGGTCAGCAGAGATGGTAAGCGCTACACCGTTTGGCAACGTTTCAATTTCTATATTACTACCGCAAGGGATCTAAAAGCTACTCTACCA
>JAPUBX010002673.1:0-16325 GCA_028672205.1 Proteocephalus fallax
GCTTTCAACGACCCACCGCATTTTGGCTCTTCTCCTGCTCTCGCAGTTCCTCGATCTGGGCCTTGGGCGGTTTCTCACAGCATCACAGTGGGCATCCTGCCCTACATCGTCCGCCTCTTTCACTCCAATGTCGCCGAAGTCAGGCCGCATCTCGTTTTCAGTAAGGCCAAGATCATCGCCTTGGAAGAGATCGACTTCTCCCGTCTCGATGATATGCGCAATTCCGGCCACCGCTACTTCATTGTCTGTCTGCAGAACCTGCCGGCATTGAAGGGCGACTTGGTCTCAATAACGGGCTTCCTGTCGCCCCTCGTGCGCACGCTTGCGGTTTTTTCGTTGGCGAGGATGTTGTTGCGCGCAGACTCGGGAGCGCCCTACCGCGACTTCAAGCGGACCTACTATGCCGCGTCGAAGTCGTCAGCGCTGTCAACGAATTTCGTCTTTATCCCCGGGTCTGCGGATGTCTTTATGAAGGCAGGCGTTGGAAGTAGCCTCGAGCTGCGAAACCTCAAGTTGTAGCTTCTGTTGGCAATGGGTCGTACATGGTACCGGTGCAGCGAGGCGCGCTTGAACGCCATTCGTTATACGAACGAGACGAGGCGTTGTTTCCCTTCCTTCAGGACCCTTAAACCAAGTTGCCCGCTTCGTCCGTTTTCGCGTTCGGCACGCTGATTGGCAATTATTCCTCGGAGCCCAGGAACAGGCAGGAATCTGATCGTGTGAGTTTCCATTCCTCCTTTCTCAGTGGGGTACATTTTCACCTCACCCAACTTAACGCCGCCGATTGGTCGCTCTCGAACCCCTCACCCCCCCGTTGACTCGAAAACTTTACCCCCTCGAACAGCTGGTTCAATTGCGGATGGTGACAAAAGCGCACGATCCCTGCACCCTGGTTGGCTGTGAACTTTTCGTGGCGCTCCGCGGCTTCGTGTTCATGTGCGAGTCCCTACGTGTCAAGGAAGACTTCCGCGCAATGGCGTACATTTTGTCCGGTGCCTTATCGTCGTCGTCGTTCACATCACCATCGGAGACTTCGGGCGAACTGGAGGCTCGAATTGAGGCTTCTGACTCTCTGGAAATCGCCACTGACGGAAACACGTAAACAGGTATGTAACATTCGACTTTTTTTGTAGCGATGAGCTTCGCGGTTGGATATGTCTGCGAGACTGTTTTCAAGTCACCCACCATTACATTGGCAACCTGGGATTCGCAAATGATATTCAGATATCAACTGACAATTGTGCATGTTGCCTTTCCATTTTTAGCGTAATTTTTCTACTTATCCAGCCGTCATTAGCTGGCCAACCGAAGCGACGTCGTATCTGCGGGGAATGTGGAGTCGTTCGATAGCGCGGAGTCTATGGGACTCCACTGATTCCCAAAAACACCAGAAAGCTCCCAATATCAATGCATTCTTCGATCTCTACAAAATGCGCTCCCTTCTTTACCCGGCTGTGCCACTTTCCTCTTTGCCAAATAGGTCCCCACCGGTTTCGCCGAGGGTCAGTTTCGCTGACTCCTTTTCGGTGTCGATTATCCACATATCGACAGTTTCGGTCGAAACATAGAAACTACACCTTTCTCTTCCTCTCCTAAGCCCTAGCTCATTGGCTGATGTTCTTTTTGATTCACTGGGTCTCTCAATCTTCCCACTGAGCACATTCGCGTCAGGCAAAACCGAAACATGTTTCCTCTCTCTCCGCAATCTCGAAAGACCTCTCCTACTTCAACTACGTCTTCCGCCAGACCAATCAGGCATCGGCGCGTGTCACCGTACGCCGTCGCTGGAGCACTATCGCCGCCGGTGGCCTCTTGGCCATCGCCAAACCGCACTCTTGTAGTCCCAGTTCTACTAGCCTAACCCTCCTCGCTTGTTCCCCACGCTCAAATTCTCCCTTGGATCCCTCTCGCCGCAGCCAACGCAACCACGAAACCAATACCCTCGAAAACGTTCAGCAATCAGAAGCAGAGGACTTGAAGACGCCGCAGACCTGTTCCAGCTTTGTTGTCGTTCAAGTTTGGTTCGACGAGGCGGGGAGGCTCTCCGTAATGCCAGCCTTCGCCTCCTACCAGCTGTTGAATGTCTTTGAAGGCCGCCCGGGGTCGGTGCCTACGATGGCCGCCTTCCACCCTTTCAAAACGCATACGTTGGTTGCCGAGGCTTACCGGTTGGGTGGGACACGCGCTGGCCGGGTGGGGCGTTCGGAGGGCCGAGCTGCTGCAAGAAGAGTGTGCGGAGGAAGAGGAGGTGAAGAAGAATAAGAATAAGACGCAAAGTACGACGGTCTTCAAGTTCTTGGCGAGAGAGATTCGTTATTTGCGTATGGCGAAACAAAATCTTGGGTAGGTGTGTTCGTTTTAAAACTCCCCAGCTCTTGTTAGTCCAAATGCTTGCCAGCATCCTTGACCGGCTTAGGGCTGTCTGGGAAGAGATTCCGAAAGGGCTTATTTGCACACGACTGATTGTCGGTCTTTAAGACTCCCATGGCTGGGCTCTGCAATGGTCCCGAATTGGAAATCGGATGAGAAGCTGAAACTACGCGTCGAAAGGTGGAGGGTTAACTTGCGCCAGTTGGTCGAGGAAGATGTAAGAATCCCCTTGTAAATACCATGTGGACCGTGAAGCTGCGGCGAGAAGGCGTCGATAAGCGCCGGTTTGGTAGGGAAGAGGGAGGCCAGCGGTGATTGGACATAATTGAAGAGTAGGCAAGGGGCGATCATTGGCTCTTGCTTCTGTTCGACGCGCTCGACTTGAGCCACAACTTTGCCCTCCCTGAGTGGAAGGACAGCAATGTTATTGGAGATTTACTGGTGGACAACGCCCGCCGATTCGAATTCGCCCGAAGTCGTCTTGAGAAAGAATCCAACAGTGGAGACGACGATTATGCGTTTTAAACCAATGGGCGTAGGTTCGGCAAGAAGGCTCATGTCCATTTGCGCAAAGAAACTACAGACAGACCAGAACGCCCCCTACCAGGAATCCATCTGAAACACTACGATTCTGCATCATGTGATTCAAAACCTAGACGGTGTTGGGTGCGAATGTTGTTAACGCTGCGTTTAGCGAAGGCTGCGTTTTCAGTCGTCGGAAGTTGTCAAATGTGCCGCCATTATCAACGCCATTTAATGTCATTCCGCGAAATCGTCGAAATTAATGCTGAGGAGATGGAATGGGAGGAGGAGATTATTTTTGTGGTGGTAGTGGTGGCAGTTGAGAATACGAAAGGGAAGGTTGAGGGGGCATCGGGAGAAGAAGAGGAATTAAAATCGCCCGCCCGGCAATTTCGGCCAAACAGGAAGAGGACCTTATCGTTTGCAGCAAACATCTTCCCTTCGTGTCGTCCTCGTATTTCGCAGATTCTGTCGCTGAAGAGATTTCAGAAAACCCATCTCAAACTTCGATGACAAGATACATCCAAAATGGATCATTAAAGTTGCCCACACAAAGTCTGAACTGAGAGGAAGCAAAGATTGACGCTCTACACGGGCTCGTCTGTGTCAGCGGTGTGTCGGGATTCTGACAGTTTCCGCCTATCAACGTCATCAGCATTAGCCTCTTCTTTCTCGTCTGTCTGACAGTTTGCGACTGTAATACTTCCCAACCCATCCACCCACCCTCCACCGAAGCCTATTCGCCAACACGTGACCGTGAGGATTCGACAATTTGCAAACAATGAATTCTTATCCTTCTTCAATTGCACGAAACTCGCCAATTGTGTCAAGATAGATTGCAGACGAATGGAACAGGCCTTTCAATGGACGCAATTACGCGTTTGTCAAACTCTATGCACCTCGAGGGTTTAATTTGCCCTTCTTGTTAATTCACCTTCAAATTTCTGGACTTCGTGAACTTAATAAAGCGAATACCGTCATTGTTATTATTATTATTGATTACCCCCCCCGCCAAACATACTACTGAATTTGGCATTCAGTAGATGGCGAAATTCAGAGCATTTAACATCGAAAGAACACTTGTCGATCCACCTATGGATGCAATCGGCCGCACGTCATGACAAACCGGTGGTTAGTTTGACGATACCGAAAATTCCACATCAACCATTATTAAATGGCGAAAACGCAAGTGCTACTTTTGGTTAATTTCAGTAGACCTTGAGAGGACCAACCTGAAGGCACCCTCCTTTGGAACCAGCTGCTCGAACTGGCCCAGAGTGATCACTTGGGTTGGCCACTGGCTGCGATAGGGTACGGGGTCATCGCAGAGGTAGTAGCCAACCACGAGGCCGTCAGCTGGCGTTGTCCTCTCTTGCCCGATAGGCTGGGAGGTGGGGGCTGGTGGAGGAGGAGGAGGCTGGGTTTGTGTGGTGTTGGAACGCTGTTGAGATGTGAATTGCGAGTCGTCGGTTATAGAGGAACAGCTTAAAGAGAGAACACAGACATTTTAGAGATGACCTTCAAAGTAGGGTTATCTTTGGCCGACACGGCATCCAAACTACCTCGAGGTAGACGAGGAATCTGGATCTATGCGCGATGAGTCACCCTACAATATCAACGACGAACGTTCATCATCGGGTCGTCAGGCAAAACTGACTGTCGTCGGTATTTTGGGCGAAAAGACCATGTTTTGGGGATCCAGTTTTGTCGAGAAAACATTTCTCGGAACGACGACAAAGAAGAACCGGGAAAAACGGTTTGGCAACAGCGTCCTCCAACACCCACACACCGATTCACACAGAAAGTTGATGCAACTTTCGCATGGGCAGCCAAATTGGCGGTGTGATTGGAAAAAGAAGAAATCGCGGCGTCGTGTTTTACGCGCGCGCGCGCATTCGTACCGCGGTGGATTTGATTCAGCCAATTGGAGGACATCTTGGACGCCGACGTCGACCTGCTGATGCAAATGGAACCGAAAATCCTCCTCAGCTTCCTCGGCTTCTTCATCCACCTCTTTACCGTGACCACGAGGGGGTCGGAGGGAGGCTGGGAGGTCGCCACCACTGCCACTGCTCGTCGGCGTCCGCTAAGCTGATGTCGCCCAGATCCGAGAGCAGTGATCTTCCAGAATTGCCTAAAATGGCAATTATTGCACTTTGTCAATAGAAGCACCACTTTCTGCAGGGGCCGCATTCTATGACCTCTACCTAGGCGTGTTCTTCGACACCCTGAACTACAGAGACACCATGGAAACAACAAGGACACCACCGAGCGTTAGAGTTCAATGAGGTTTGGGACGATTTAATTAGTTCTGCCGCGCCGTGATTATAACTCCCAACCTGTGGATTGTCGTCAAGGTAGTGGTGTTGACCCCTGGCGGCGGCTGCAAGAAGCCGGTCGGCCCAGGGACGCTGAAGCACTGATGGCTTGGAACTTCGCAGTCGCATCTCTGACAGACTCTTCGTCACTTCGGATAGAGCCCGTGCATCCGATTGGGGAGGAAGTGACGGAGGAGGAGGAGGCGAAGGAGGAGGGAGAGACAGATGTTGCTCCTTGACGGGTGGCACTTTGGGAGCGCCCGACACCGGACTAAGACCCATGGAAGAGGCTGTGGATGAGGAGGATGGTGTGTTCTTCACGGAAGTCGGGCCCGTACCGCTGCTCGCGCTGTCGTCGTTGGCCGCCTAAAAAGGACATCGGGTTGGTGTAGAGAATCGGGTTGACTGCTTGCTATGTGTAAAGGCAACCTCGATCGGTTGTATAGGTTATAGTTTACGTCTCGTGAGCGAACCCTCTCCAACCCCGCCTCTACGGCATCTAGTTCCTCGGAATGGTCCCTTCATCGGGCGAAGAAGAAGAAGCAGGAGTAGGTTGAGAAGGATGAGTTGCTGGAGGAGTAGGAGGAGATGAAGGAGAAGTTTAAGGGGTAGAAGGAGCAGCAGTAAATGTAGGAGAAAGGGGAAGGCTTATTGGGAGGAATAGCACTCTGATGAGGTTGACAAGTTGAAATGCGAGGAGTAGGCAGAGAAGAAACAGGAGTGGAGCGGGTTGAGAATGAGTAGTTGAAGGAGAACGAGGAGAGGGAGCAGTATAAGGAGAAGAAGGATGAGGGGGGAGGAGAAGGAGGATGAGGAGGAGGGACCGGGTAAAGGAGAAGAAGCATGAAGAGGAGAAGGAGGTGGAGAAGTTGAAGAAGTAGAAGGAGGGAAAGAAGCAGTGGGTGTATTGTGGAAGGAAACATTCATATTATATTATAACTAATCCGTTAAGTAACCTTTTACAGACTTTAACATAGCTTCGTTAATTATCGTCTCCATTAAGAGTTTTGTCTAATTGAATCAAGAGTGTGGGGAAGAAAACCGTCCTAGTTAAGTACCACTATCGATTAAATAAACGTTCACACGGATTCCAGCTGCTGTTTATAAACTGTCACACGGATTCCAGCTGCGTTTAGTAATGATCGTTCTTAACTATTGATTATTGGGTTTTTCGTGCTAATAAGATGAACAGCCGCGCTGAATCTGGGACTTATTGGATCGTCGTTCACGCTATCGTGAGCTTTGCTACTCCGTTGGAATTCTCCTTTATAGTTAGGAAAACGGTGAAGTTAATCAAGCAGATGACCGAAAATATCCTGCCAGAAATGGCCGTAATCGCCGGATCCACTAGGAAGACGTCGACGACGAACCGTCGACCGGAATCTTCGCGTGAGGGCATAGAAGCAGCGGAACAATCGACGTTAGAAGCATCGCAGCTCCGCGAGATGTGGGCGCGGCTGAGGAAGATGCAGACGCTCGTGAAGCAAGCCGGTACAACGCCAATAGAGAAGTGGACGCCCGGGATAGAAGCCGAGTTGGAGCAGCTGCAGACGGACGTGAAGCAGCTTGGCATCGAGAGGTTGGCACGAAGGCAGAAGACCGAAGCGATGACGCAGCTTCGCACGAGGATGTTGGCACGAAGACGTGAGCTCGACGGTCGGAACGAGACGAAGACGGACTGGACGTTACCCGAGGCGCTTCTCGCATCGAAGCAGAAGCTGGGGGTGGAGTCGTCTTTCGTAGACCCGTCGAAAGAGCCAGAGTTGTTCCCCAGTATTCCTGCCCCAAACCAACGACCATATTGTTTAAACCCCGTTACTCCCAGTCTTGTTAACGTGAATGAAGTCGCTTTATCTCCTTATGTGTCTCCCTATCTTTACATGTAGGAAGAGGAGCAGTTGAAGAAGAACGATGAGAGGGACCAGTTGAAGGAGAAATGACATGATGAGGAGAAGAAGAAGAAGGATAAGTGGAAGATGTAGAAGGAGGAGAACGACAATTGGGAGGAGGATAATTGGAGAGAAGAGGAGAAGAAGGAGGAACTGTGTAAGGAAGAGGTTGAACTTCAAAGACATCTTAGTCCCCCCCGCACATTCGATCTTCCTAAAAAGAATCGTCAAGAAACTGGTCCCTTCATTTGTTTCATGATTTATAATCACTGTGGCATTTTATCGAGACATGTGTTTATATAGACGTCATTTACGGAGGCATACGTGATTGGTCAGTTGAAGCAAGTAATGGATTTCATAACTGTAAGCGTGATTGGTTGTGCAATACGGATGATCATTTTTGGGGATCAATTACTTGTGCAAAGATATTTTCAAAATCGTTCTTTTATAAGAAATTCAATTTTTAATTCAATTTAATGTCGGAAGCGAAGTAATCCAATGCGTGTGGTGTAACAATCACTATTGACAGAAGCGAAGCGATAAGTATATGCGCAACTTAGTTTAAACAAAAGCATCAAAATTAAAAGTTATTTTATATTTTTGCATCAATCCCCGAAAATGATTGAAGGGCGGAATGGGCATGATTGACATGTCCAGCAAACAGTCTTCAGGAAATTCGAACTTCGCGCAAATCTATTTCACCCCCAAAGTAATTTAATTGGCAAAAGAAAACGCAAAATCATTTGCAACCCCCACCTGGAGGTCCTTGGACGAGCCAATGAAATCTAGGCCGCATTGGAGTAGACAAAATCCAAAAAAAGGATTTAACGAAATCCCTTTCACCTTCGCCCGACTTCTGCTCTCGTGAACCAATCACGAATGACTAGGAACTGGGGCCAATCGTTGACAGTCAAATTTGAATTTATGTTTTGACGTTAGGAAGCTGGGTAAATAAAAACCATGGAAAGTCTGATCGAATAAAATTAACATAGCAAGAGGAACGAGGCTCGAAAAAGGGGGTTTCGTGATGATCGAGAAAGGCGGTAGAATGTACCCGGCAAGTGAAATCAAAGTGATACCTAGAGGGGGTGCACAGAAAGGAGGCTGAGACAAAGGTGGATCGACGAAAAAAGAAGCTGTTCATCTTTCTACGAAGACAGTCGGCTGTAGCCCAAAAACGAGGACCTCTGTATTCGAAGTCAAAGCTTGTCGAAATCTCCTCTAAGACTACACAATAGCTTCATGGGTGTGGACCATGACGAGTTCCTCGGGAATATCTCTACAGATAGCTGCCTCTCCTAGCGAGCCCATGTCCGCACTAATAGGGCGGAACTAGACTTGCAGGAATGAAGACCTGAAACAATCGTCGATTTGAGCAACGGAATTAGCGGAGATGCACCAACCCCCTCCCCCCCCACCCAATCCATTCTGCAGCAGAAAGGGGTGAATCAAGCGAGAGCACCGGACGATGTGAAAGTCACCTTTAATTCACCATGAGATCTTCCTAAAAAGAATCGTCAAGAAACTGGTCCCTTCATTTGTTTCATGATTTATAATCACTGTGGCATTTTATCGAGACATGTGTTTATATAGACGTCATTTACGGAGGCATACGTGATTGGTCAGTTGAAGCAAGTAATGGATTTCATAACTGTAAGCGTGATTGGTTGTGCAATACGGATGATCATTTTTGGGGATCAATTACTTGTGCAAAGATATTTTCAAAATCGTTCTTTTATAAGAAATTAAATTTTTAATTCAATTTAATGTGAGAAGCGAAGTAATCCAATGCGTGTGGTGTAACAATCACTATTGACAGAAGCGAAGCTGTTCATCTTTCTACGAAGACAGTCGGCTGTAGCCCAAAAACGAGGACCTCTGTATTCGAAGTCAAAGCTTGTCGAAATCTCCTCTAAGACTACACAATAGCTTCATGGGTGTGGACCATGACGAGTTCCTCGGGAATATCTCTACAGATAGCTGCCTCTCCTAGCGAGCCCATGTCCGCACTAATAGGGCGGAACTAGACTTGCAGGAATGAAGACCTGAAACAATCGTCGATTTGAGCAACGGAATTAGCGGAGATGCACCAACCCCCTCCCCCCCCACCCAATCCATTCTGCAGCAGAAAGGGGTGAATCAAGCGAGAGCACCGGACGATGTGAAAGTCACCTTTAATTCACCATGAGATGGCCAAGTATGACAGGCCGCAGTTGTGTTGTTCTTCCAAAAACAAAGATTCAGATGCGGGTGACACAAACCTGCCCTGTTTTGCTGGGGGTGTCTTGGGGGGTGGGGTCTGGTGAAATGCCAAGCTGGAGTTGTCAGTTCTGACAAGACCGGTTTTGGTGAGGTGGGGTTTGACGGTCACGAGGACTCAAAAGGAAAATGAAAAAAAAATAGTGCAGCTGATTTGTTGGCAAGACGACGACGACCAAACATGATAAATAAAAAAAACCTCAACCTTCCAATGACACACATCTCGAGGTCACTAGACGCTGTTTGGGTCAAACCTAGCGGGTCCCCAGCAAGAAGAGGCCTTCAAAGACTACGCGATCCGTCAATTAAAATTAAACAACCATTTGAAGGGAAAATCATCACGATTGCCGTAGAAAGCTAACAGTTTATGTACGATAAATGATATATGATTTGTGTTTAATTTTAATGTTTCAAAGAAACTGGCGTCGACTGAATAGACTTTGGATTTTAGCATCCCAATTGCCCCCGCCACAATCGTGACTCACACTCATCGGCCACGACACGGCCAGAGCTCTAAAAACTCATCTTTTTTAAAAGAATTCCGGCGAAGCAAGGTCAATTATTCACTAGGCGTCATTAAATAACCATAGCTACAACCGACAGTTTTGAGACAAAAAAGAGAGCTGGCAATGCGACAAAATCAGAAAAGGATAAACAGTGAAAGTTAAGCGAGATTTTTAAATTCAACCTTCTCACGTTCTATCGTAAGCACACGCCCTCCCCGAGTCCTCAGACGTCACAAGCAGCCACATACTACTTTTGACAATATAAGTAGTAGTGTAAAAGTGACGGAGTCCGCTACACTTCATATGAGAGTCGATGTTGACACTCCTGAAATCGTTTCACTCCATAATTTCGTCTCGAGCTCAAAATCGAAATTCCTCGGCATTAGTTTTAACAGTCGGTTATCATGGAGCGATCAAGTGGATGTCGTCTTCGTTTAATGCCGTCGCCTTTGCTTCCTAGTTCGCCGGTTCAAGAGAATTGGTTCAAGCTCTCGCCATATAAAAACCTTTGTCCGTATCTGTATAATTCCCCTCATTGTATATTGTTCCCCAGTAATTTTCCCCGGCCTTAAATGTCCTGACTGTGTTACCCTTCGTAGGCATTTTAAAATAATCTCGTTTTCGAGCGGTCTGCCAATTCTCCCAATTGAAGAAATCACCGTTCAACGCCACTTCAATAGTTGTTCACTAATCGCTGCTCGTATTTTAAGTGACCCCTCCCATCCCCTCTTTTCAAGTTTATCCAAGTGTAAATCTAATCGACCAATGCGTAGGCTATACAGTTCAATGCCTACAAGAACCACAGTATGTTATGTTTCTTTTAATCTGAAGCCAATTAAAAAAAAACTATTTTTTTGAAAAAAATCAGATAATTTTAGCGCGCCAATTTGACGTTCAAAACCAGAAATAATTTAAACAAGCGGACGTGCAACGCACCTCGGGGTTTGCCGATGAGGCTGGGGCCAGCCTGACACAAAAAGTGGCCAGCGTGTTTATCCACCACACCAGATTCACGCAGGCATGCCGCAAGTCCAAGGTCATTCGCCAACAAAGACCCAGCGCCCTGTCAATCACTGAGCTTGACTCACCAATGGCCCCCCCCCCCCGGACATCCAGCATCCCAGACGGCGGGGGAGGGTTTTACATCAGTCTGGACATCGTGAAACATCTTTCGCAGACGTGGCGAGTCTGGTTATCCTAAAGCCCCGGTGTTATTGAACCACACTGCACAGGGTCCAACTTTACACAATACCCAGCGTTCGCGTCTTGTGTCGTTTCCATGGCGGTAACAATTACTAATTGGTTCGTTCTGTAAGAACCAATTCGCTCTCTCCTTCTCAACACAGAATGCCTCAAACTGGATCACACGCTGTCACAGCTGTCCTCATTCCCAGACGACGAGACTGCTGCCACATCTACCATTCTCAAAACTCAGAATAATAGAAATCCGTCCACAACCTCCAAACTACTTCTGCGGACGTGACGCTTAGATATCGCATAGAAATGTGATATGGGGTTACGAGAGAGTCTTTGAGTGAAAATGGGACCGGTCGACTGTTGATAGGGGCAGTTTTGGCCGTGTGTGATCCAGTTTGAGGCATTCTGTGTTTAGGTGCCACACATAACATTCTCTCAACTTGTGGACTGCATAGTATGGAACTTGGTATCAGGAGAGAAGAAACCCGTGCAGAACCTCAAACAGTCACATGCCATAGAGACACCATAAACCAAATTTTAGACCTGCACAAGACTGAGAAGACAGAATCTGAAATAAGTACGAAACTTGGTGAGATTACAAGAAAATGGAAGACATACTAGACAACTGATAATCTCCCTCGATCGGGCTCCACGTAAGATCTGAACCCTTGGGGTCAAAATGATCCCAGAATCACACGGCGACCCTAATTCTGTAGTGTCAGACGTGTATCCATGCTTGTGCAAGAACGTGAGGCTGTTTTTATCCAAAGTTGACCCGGAAGAAAGGATTAAGGGGGTCGTGAGATTTTGGGTGAAACCTTGAAGACGAAGCGTGGCTGGGTTATTCAAGGTCACCCGATCGCTATGGAGCAAAAGTGGGCCAAAATACCACCAACGGTGTGTGAAGACTTGAAGAAAAATTTGACCTTTGTCTTTGCAAAACAAAACATTTTGTTATTGACCACATTCTTATTTTCCACAATGATTAACCAATCAATTCCTAACAAACACTGGAATGTGATTTTCAAGATTTCTTGCCGAATCTATGAATGTTTTTTTGGTATCTTCAATAGATGGCTCGTTTGTCGTTCCAAAATCCACCAATTAGGTCCCGCTTGAAGATAGTCATCGCAGTAATTGAGATCAATTCCTGTTTCCGCCCAAACCAATCCAATTCCAGTGGCTACCTCTTATTGGAGGAAACACCGGTTTGACGGGTGTTGTTGCTATGAAGTTTCTAGGAAATACTTTTAAGGGTGGCGTCCCCAGTTGTGGGACTCGAACTAAGATTTCTGCTGCTTAACACAGGATGCATCCAACTGGATCAACACGGTAGCAGCTGCTTCCATCCACAGTCGACGACACTCGAGCACCATCCCTGCCTTAAAGTTTCTCACTTTTTAACCCTTCGTAGGATTTTTAACAAAAAATATAATTTTCTAGATGTATGCCATCATCGTTCAACGCCACTCAAAAAGTTGTTCACCAATCGCTGCTCGTATTTTAAGTGACCCTTCAAATCTCTTCCACCAATGCGTAGGTCATACCGTTATATACCCACAACAACGGCGGCATCTCGCAATTCGGTCATTGCTTATTTGTCCCGATTTCTAGTTTCAACAGAGCAGGTGAAGCAGGAACGGCTTGTCATACAACCGAGTATTTTTCGTAGGCCATCGTCTTCTTCTAAAGAAGCTAGCTCATGCCAAAGTCAAGGTCATTCCTTAGAGCCAGCAGGATTCTGTGCGGTACAACGTGAACCGTTCGTCCTGAACCGTGGGTCCTTATTATGAACCATCTTTCGCATATGGCGCCGGTTACCTATCGTGCTTTTGTTTTCCTGAGAGATTTACACCCCAGTTAGTAGCCACACAGCTTTTGAACCCGTCTGTCTGCCGAATTCAGCTAGGTTGTGCAGGCGGCATAAGTGGAGTGCTAAGCGGAGACCAAAGACTTGTGAGATATCCTCAAGCCCGACAGATCTCGTGTAGTCCAGAAGTGCTACTCCGACTTGAAAACCCATATAGTTGACTAAGGAAAGTTACGACTTCAACTTAAGAATAAATCGGCCATAAAAACATGGAAAATGAGCATGTAATCGACACACTCGGTGTCCCCGCGACACTTTCGTGGGAGACAGCGACAGATTCTGGACGGAATTCGAATTTCAGTTGTGATCAGGACACAAGCGCGGCAGAGCCGGAATCCTATGTCACCCAAGAGAAGAGACCAGAAACAGGCTCGCCTGAAAACCACGGCGTATAACGTTTCGCAAACCACCGTAGTCGTCGGCGTAGATATAAGCGGTTGACGGCTTCTCTTATATCGCGCTACTCACAAAATACAAGTAGAGATATGCTAGTTACTATCGATTTGGAATCAAAAACGACTGTTTAGGGTTACTCGTTTGTTTGTCGCAAGGATCGGGCACCCAAAAATGATGTTCTTACGAATAAGGTAGACGGACTTCGGACAGGCAGGTTCCGTGGATTCGCTACTTGTGCAGTTTTTATCCGATAAAGCATTCGCTTTGTGTTGCCATTAGTATTGTCACGTTCCATCAGCAAACGTGTTTGTTTCCTTTTAAGGAGGGGAATTGCGTGTTCTTGGGGTTGTGATTTCAGTGGATTGTTACCTCTGTCGCTTGATGTTTCGTTGAGAAACCAGACATCATTCAGTAAAATTCTTCGGCGTAACAAGCTTTACCCGCCTTTGTTCGAGACGCGACTCTATCAACTTTACTGGGAAATTTTTTTCTACCCGTAAGCTTCGCAGAAATCCCCAGAAAAATGCGCCTAATCGCTCCACGACAACCTCCACAACCTTCGCATTTGGATACGGCGCTTGAGAACACGCCTATTTTAGTGTCCGCTGCGACCGTAAACGACAGCCTCCCTACGTCAGCAACTTGCACTGCGTCCGCCGCTTCCCACTGGCCACATTCCAGACGGCGGCGGCGGTAGTCTCCTGCGCTGTCACCACCAGCCGATGGACAATCTTGTGTTGCTGCTGCTGCCAAACTTCTGCGCGAGTACTCCTGGTTCGTTTGCTCGTCATCGTCGGCCTCAACCACCGCCTGCAGGTGTCGAAGATGGCGACGCACGGTTCGCCTTCTTGGACACCTCAGTGGTCATCGTCGTCGATGATAACACTAAGAGAGCCGGCGGTCGTCGAGACTATGCGCGCTAATAATTTACCCACACGACTTGACCGAGCATTTTTGCTAGCGCGATGTGTTCTTTTGGAGTGCATGTCTTTCGCTATAAATAAAACCGTATTATGTCGGCTTTTGGGGTTATTTTTCTGGCTTGTCCTTGCGTTTTACAAGAGGCTATATAAAATTCCCATTGGGTTTTGTCTGGTTAACCGGTTTACCAATTTGTATTGGTTTTTTGACACGGGATGGATTTCACCGCTGACACAAACTGGGAAAGCACAGCATCTTTACTCGAACATGAATTGGTGAATATATTGGGAAAGCACAATTTACACGATTATAACTGCATTTAAACGTGTTCCATTTAAAATCACAATAAATTCCCCTAGGGGGCTTACGTCAGCTTCCTCACGTCGGTTGCTTCTCCTCCTCCTCCTCCTCTCGAAGGGCGCCAGAACCTCGTGCGAGTAATTCACGAATGTTGATGTGTTCGGCAGTTCCCTCGTGTTGCCAGTGTTTGTGTTTTACAATATTCTTCATTTATTTGAGGTCCTCAACGTGCCCTTTGATTGGCCCAGAATGTCTTACTTCTTGCTGAAGGTCTCGGCGTGATTTAAGAAACCGTGCTAAGATTACGAAAAGATAATTGAAACCTATTTCGTTGCGCCTTAGCATATATGTTTTAAATGGAATATTTAAAAGAGCCATGTCTCTCTTCCTCCTGGGTTAATGTTCACACACAGATGTTCAGAAATGAAGCAGTCCTCGGGTGTCTTGTTGTTGTCTCTTGTTTGCGGTTATCGAGGAATATGTTTGTGTCGAAGTAAGCAAAGAACATTCTCTTAACATGACTGTCGCCAGTAAAACCTGTATTTTCTCCTACTTACATGTTTGGTGTGAATTAAATAGAAAATTAATTAAAACGTTGTAGAGCTGGGTTCATTGCAATCCTGTCGGTTCAGCTCTACATGTCCCAAAATACTTAAGAAGAATGTCGAGGCATGCTGAGTTTTCGCAACGTACAGATAGTCCAAGTAATTCGATCGGATTGAATCTCACTCACAGTATATTAGATACTTAATTCGTCACCAACATTTTACTATACTTGCGTGGCTAAAATTTGTTATCCTAGTGACCTGAACAAAACGTGTGTCCCCATTTAACATCACACCTTTTAAATTCGAACAGAGTAGCCAGTACAGCATTCCAAAAAAAGTTTTGACGATGGCTATGTCAAACTAACAGTTATTTCGAGCTGGTATAATAATAAAATTATTGACAAATTCTTTTAGAAACCAGCAGAGGAAGGAAAGGGTATGGCGCTTCAAAGAGATTAAGTGAGTAGGTTTGCGATGGGTGAGTCACAAAGCAGCTTTTTACACAAGTTTAATCTACACGACCGGGGGTCCTACTCGTAAATACCCAAAGTACTGATCTTCGCGGAATCAACAGACCAGAGGCAACTTAATGAACGACGAGACACGGGGACTACGAGATTTGACCAGGCACTGCTATACGCGTCGGCAGAATTACACTGAATTGTTATTAGGAGTTGTGATTAGGCAGAAGATTGTGCGAAATTACGAATTTGTTTAGTGATAAGACGGAAATTTGATGAAAAGTTCCCTGATGTGGTATATTGTATTGGTTTCAAACTTCAAAATAACCCTTATATACGTATCTCGAAAAATCACTCCAGTGATATAGTTAAATTCAGTTTAATTTATATATGCAACGCAAATAGTGTTTTAATATTATTGACATCATCGCGAAGCTTCAATTGTGTGCAATGCACGAGATAGACCAATAGGAAGCGGTGAGTATGTGTATGTTATCTTTGAATAGTACGAAATGTAGAAATAGTGAACGATAACTACAAAATGAATGTTTGAGAAAAACATAGATTTCTAACTCTCTATATTCCAATAACAACGAACGATAAGACTTGCCTTTTTGCAGGTGTCCGACGAACGTTGGGAAATGAGCCGGAAAATTCTCAACCTCGGTTTAAGCGTCTTATTTTTCCTGTCTGACGGTTGTGATATTTGTAGTGATTTTCGATGGTCGAATTCCTTGTATTGTGGTTATCATTCACTACAATGTCTTC
>JAPUBX010002681.1:0-10251 GCA_028672205.1 Proteocephalus fallax
GGGCTTGAAGTCTCTTTTCTCAGTCTGATGTTTGGGCTTCAAGTCTTTCTTCTCAGTCTGATGTTGTGGCTAGAAGTCTCTCTTCTCAGTCTTCTGTTTAGACTTAAAGGCTCTCTTCTCAAATTGATGTTTGGGCTTCAAGTCTCTCTTCTCAGTTTGATGTAGAAGCTTCAAGTCTCTCTCCTCAGTTTTATGTTCGGGCTTTAAGTCTCTTTTCTCAGTCTGATAATTTCGGTTTTAAGTCTCTCTTCTAAGTCTGATGTTTAAGATTCTAGTCTCTTTCCTCAAACTTATGTTCGGGCTTTAAGTCTCTTTTCTCAGTCTGATGTTTGGGCTTCAAGTCTTTCTTCTCAGTCTGATGTTTGGGCTTAAAGTCTCTCTTCTCAGTCTTCTGTTTGGGCTTCAAGTCTCCTTTCTCGGGCTGATGTTCGGGCTTAAAGTCTCTCTTCTCAGTCTGATGTTTGCGCTTGAAGTCCTTCTTCTCAGTCTGATGTTTGGGCTTAAAGTCTCTCTTCTAAAACTGATGTTTAGGCTTCAAGTCTCTCTTCTCAATCTTATGTTCGGGCTTTGAGTCTCGTTTCTCAGTCTGATGTTTGGGCTTCAAGTCTTTCTTCTCAGTCTGATGTTTGGGCTTAAAGTCTCTCTTCTCAGTTTTCTGTTTAAGCTTTAGAATTCTCTTCTGAAACTGATGTTTGGGCTTCAAGTCTCTCTTCTCAATCTGATGTTTAAGCTTCAAGTCTCTCTTCTCAAATTTATGTTCGGGCTTTAAGTCTCTTTTCTCAGTCTGATAATTAGGGTTTTAAGTCTCTCTTCTAAGTCTGATGTTTAAGATTCTAGTCTCTCTCCTCAATCTTATGTTCGGGCTTTAAGTCTCTTTTCTCAGTCTGATGTTTGGGCTTAAAGTCTTTCTTCTCAGTCTGATGTTTGGGCTTAAAGTCTCTCTTCTCAGTCTTCTGTTTGGGCTTCAAGTCTCCTTTCTCAGGCTGATGTTCGGGCTTAAAGTCTCTCTTCTCAAACTGATGTTTGGGCTTCAAATCTCTCTTCTCAATGTTATGTTCGGGCTTAAATTCTCTTTTCTCAGTCTTCTGTTTGGGCTTTAAGTCTCTTTTCTCAGTCTGATGTTCGGGCTTAAAGTCTCTCTTTTCAAACTGATGTTTGGGCTTCAAACCTCTCTTCTCAATCTTATGTTCGGGCTTTAAGTCTCGTATCTCAGTCTGATGTTTGGGCTTCAAGTCTTTCTTCTCAGTCTGATGTTTGGGCTAGAAGTCTCTCTTCTCAGTCTTCTGTTTGGACTTCAAGGCTCTCTTCTCAAATTGATGTTTGGGCTTCAAGTCTCTCTTCTCAGTTTGATGTATAAGCTTCAAGTCTCTCTCCTCAGTCTTATGTTCGGGCATTAAGTCTCTTTTCTCAGTCTTATGTTTAGGGTTTCAAGTCTCTCTTCTCAGTCTTATGTGTTAGCTTCTAGTCTCTTTCCTTAATCTTATGTTCGGGCTTTAAGTCTCTTTTCTCAGTCTGATGTTTGGGTTCAAGTCTTTCTTCTCAGTCTGATGTTTCGGCTTAAAGTCTCTATTCTCAGTTATCTGTTTCGGCTTGAAGTCTCTCTTCTCAGTCTGATGTTTGCGCTCGAAGTCTTTCTTCTCAGTCAGATGTTTGGGCTTTAAGTCTCGCTTCTCAAACTGATGTTTAAGCTTTCAGTCTCTCTTCTCAGTCTGCTTGTTTGGGCTTTAAGTCTCTCTTATCAGTCTGATGTTTGGGCTTCAAGTCTTTCTTCTCAGTCTGATGTTTGGGCTTAAAGTCTCTCTTCTCAGTTTTCTGTTTGGGCTTTAGAATTCTCTTCTGAAACTGATGTTTGGGCTTCAAGTCTCTCTTCTCAATCTGATGTTTAAGCTTCAAGTCTCTCTCCTCAGTTTTATGTTCGGGCTTTAAGTCTCTTTTCTCAGTCTGATAATTAGGGTTTTAAGTCTCTCTTCTAAGTCTGATGTTTAAGATTCTAGTCTCTCTCCTCAATCTTATGTTCGGGCTTTAAGTCTCTTTTCTCAGTCTGATGTTTGGGCTTCAAGTCTTTCTTCTCAGTCTGATGTTTGGGCTTAAAGTCTCTCTTCTCAGTCTTCTGTTTGGGCTTCAAGTCTCCTTTCTCGGGCTGATGTTCGGGCTTAAAGTCTCTATTCTCAGTCTGATCTGTTTCGGCTTGAAGTCTCTCTTCTCAGTCTGATGTTTGCGCTCGAAGTCTTTCTTCTCAGTCAGATGTTTGGGCTTTAAGTCTCTCTTCTCAAACTGATGTTTAAGCTTTAAGTCTCTCTTCTCAGTCTGCTTGTTTTGGCTTTAAGTCTCTCTTCTCAGTCTTCTGTTTGGGCTTCAAGTCTCCTTTCTCAGGCTGATGTTCGGGCTTAAAGTCTCTCTTCTCAAACTGATGTTTGGGCTTCAAATCTCTCTTCTCAATGTTATGTTCGGGCTTAAATTCTCTCTTCTCAGTCTTCTGTTTGGGCTTTAAGTCTCTTTTCTCAGTCTGATGTTCGGGCTTAAAGTCTCTCTTTTCAAACTGATGTTTGGGCTTCAAATCTCTCTTCTCAATCTTATGTTCGGGCTTTAAGTCTCGTATCTCAGTCTGATGTTTGGGCTTCAAGTCTTTCTTCTCAGTCTGATGTTTGGGCTAGAAGTCTCTCTTCTCAGTCTTCTGTTTGGACTTCAAGGCTCTCTTCTCAAATTGATGTTTGGGCTTCAAGTCTATCTTCTCTGTTTGATGTATAAGCTTCAAGTCTCTCTCCTCAGTCTTATGTTCGGGCATTAAGTCTCTTTTCTCAGTCTTATGTTAAGGGTTTCAAGTCTCTCTTCTCAGTCTTATGTGTTAGCTTCTAGTCTCTTTCCTTAATCTTATGTTCGGGCTTTAAGTCTCTTTTCTCAGTCTGATGTTTGGGTTGAAGTCTTTCTTCTCAGTCTGAGTGTTTCGGCTTAAAGTCTCTTTTCTCAGTTATCTGTTTCGGCTTGAAGTCTCTCTTCTCAGTCTGATGTTTGCGCTCGAAGTCTTTCTTCTCAGTCTGATGTTTGGGCTTTAAGTCTCTCTTCTCAAACTGATGTTTAAGCTTTAAGTCTCTCTTCTCAATCTTATGTTCGGGTTTTAAGTCTCTTTTCTCAGTCTGATGTTTGGGCTTCAAGTCTTTCTTCTCAGTCTGATGTTTGGGCTTAAAGTCTCTCTTCTCAGTTTTCTGTTTGGGCTTTAGAATTCTCTTCTGAAACTGATGTTTGGGCTTCAAGTCTCTCTTCTCAATCTGATGTTTAAGCTTCAAGTCTCTCTCCTCAGTCTTATGTTCGGGCTTTAAGTCTCTTTTCTCAGTCTGATAATTAGGGTTTTAAGTCTCTCTTCTAAGTCTGATGTTTAAGATTCTAGTCTCTCTCCTCAATCTTATGTTCGGGCTTTAAGTCTCTTTTCTCAGTCTGATGTTTGGGCTTCAAGTCTTTCTTCTCAGTCTGATGTTTGGGCTTAAAGTCTCTCTTCTCAGTCTTCTGTTTGGGCTTCAAGTCTCCTTTCTCAGGCTGATGTTCGGGCTTAAAGTCTCTATTCTCAGTCTATCTGTTTCGGCTTGAAGTCTCTCTTCTCAGTCTGATGTTTGCGCTCAAGGTCTTTCTTCTCAGTCAGATGTTTGGGCTTTAAGTCTCTCTTCTCAAACTGATGTTTGGGCTTTAAGTCTCTCTTCTCAGTCTGCTGTTTTGGGTTTTAAGTCTCTCTTCTCAGTCTGATGTTTGGGCTTCAAGTCTTTCTTCTCAGTCTGATGTTTGGGCTTAAAGTCTCTCTTCTCAAACTGATGTTTAAGCTTCAAGTCTCTCTTCTCAATCTTATGTTCGGGCTTTGAGTCTCGTTTCTCAGTCTGATGTTTGGGCTTCAAGTCTTTCTTCTCAGTCTGATGTTTGGGCTTAAAGTCTCTCTTCTCAGTTTTCTGTTTGGGCTTTAGAATTCTCTTCTGAAACTGATGTTTGGGCTTCAAGTCTCTCTTCTCAATCTGATGTTTAAGATTCTAGTCTCTCTCCTCAATCTTATGTTCGGGCTTTAAGTCTCTTTTCTCAGTCTGATGTTTGGGCTTCAAGTCTTTCTTCTCAGTCTGATGTTTGGGCTTAAAGTCTTTCTTCTCATACTGATGTTTGCGCTCGAAGTTTGGGCTTAAAGTCTCTCTTCTCAAACTGATGTTTGGGCTTCAAATCTCTCTTCTCAATCTTATGTTCGGGCTTAAATTCTCTTTTCTCAGTCTTCTGTTTGGGCTTTAAGTCTCTTTTCTCAGTCTGATGTTCGGGCTTAAAGTCTCTCCTTTCAAACTGATGTTTGGGCTTCAAATCTCTCTTCTCAATCTCATGTTCGGGCTTTAAGTCTCGTTTTTCAGTCTGATGTTTGGGCTTCAAGTCTTTCTTCTCAGTCTGATGTTTGGGCTAGAAGTCTCTCTTCTCAGTCTTCTGTTTGGACTTCAAGGCTCTCTTCTCAAATTGATGTTTGGGCTTCAAGTCTCTCTTCTCAGTTTGATGTATAAGCTTCAAGTCTCTCTCCTCAGTCTTATGTTCGGGCATTAAGTCTCTTTTCTCAGTCTTATGTTTAGGGTTTCAAGTCTCTCTTCTCAGTCTTATGTGTTAGCTTCTAGTCTCTTTCCTTAATCTTATGTTCGGGCTTTAAGTCTCTTTTCTCAGTCTGATGTTTGGGTTCAAGTCTTTCTTCTCAGTCTGATGTTTCGGCTTAAAGTCTCTCTTCTCAGTCTTCTGTTTCGGCTTGAAGTCTCTCTTCTCAGTCTGATGTTTGCGCTCGAAGTCTTTCTTCTCAGTCTGATGTTTGGGCTTTAAGTCTCTCTTCTCAAACTGATGTTTAAGCTTTAAGTCTCTCTTCTCAGTCTGCTTTTTTTGGTTTTAAGTCTCTCTTCTCAGTCTGATGTTTGGGCTTCAAGTCTTTCTTCTCAGTCTGATGTTTGGGCTTAAAGTCTCTCTTCTTAGTTTTCTTTTTGGGCTTTAGAATTCTCTTCTGAAACTGATGTTTGGGCTTCAAGTCTCTCTTCTCAATCTGATGTTTAAGCTTCAAGTCTCTCTCCTCAGTTTTATGTTCGGGCTTTAAGTCTCTTTTCTCAGTCTGATAATTAGGTTTTTAAGTCTCTCTTCTAAGTCTGATGTTTAAGATTCTAGTCTCTCTCCTCAATCTTATGTTCGGGCTTTAAGTCTCTTTTCTCAGTCTGATGTTTGGGCTTCAAGTCTTTCTTCTCAGTCTGATGTTTGGGCTTAAAGTCTCTCTTCTCAGTCTTCTGTTTGGGCTTCAAGTCTCCTTTCTCGGGCTGATGTTCGGGCTTAAAGTCTCTATTCTCAGTTATCTGTTTCGGCTTGAAGTCTCTCTTCTCAGTCTGATGTTTGCGCTTGAAGTCTTTCTTCTCAGTCTGATGTTTGGGCTTTAAGTCTCTCTTCTCAAACTGATGTTTTAGCTTTAAGTCTCTCTTCTCAGTCTGCTATGTTTGGGTTTTAAGTCTCTCTTCTCAGTCTGATGTTTGGGCTTCAAGTCTTTCTTCTCAGTCTGATGTTTTGGCTTAAAGTCTTTCTTCTAAAACTGATGTTAAGGCTTCAAGTCTCTCTTCTCAATCTTATGTTCGGGCTTTGAGTCTCGTTTCTCAGTCTGATGTTTGGGCTTCAAGTCTTTCTTCTCAGTCTGATGTTTGGGCTTAAAGTCTCTCTTCTCAGTTTTCTGTTTGGGCTTTAGAATTCTCTTCTGAAACTGATGTTTGGGCTTCAAGTCTCTCTTCTCAATCTGATGTTTAAGCTTCTAGTCTCTCTCCTCAATCTTATGTTCGGGCTTTAAGTCTCTTTTCTCAGTCTGATGTTTGGGCTTCAAGTCTTTCTTCTCAGTCTGATGTTTGGGCTTAAAGTCTTTCTTCTCATACTGATGTTTGCGCTCGAAGTTTGGGCTTAAAGTCTCTCTTCTCAAACTGATGTTTGGGCTTCAAATCTCTCTTCTCAATCTTATGTTCGGGCTTAAATTCTCTTTTCTCAGTCTTCTGTTTGGGCTTTAAGTCTCTTTTCTCAGTCTGATGTTCGGGCTTAAAGTCTCTCCTTTCAAACTGATGTTTGGGCTTCAAATCTCTCTTCTCAATCTCATGTTCGGGCTTTAAGTCTCGTTTCTCAGTCTGATGTTTGGGCTTCAAGTCTTTCTTCTCAGTCTGATGTTTGGGCTAGAAGTCTCTCTTCTCAGTCTTCTGTTTGGACTTCAAGGCTCTCTTCTCAAATTGATGTTTGGGCTTCAAGTCATCTCTTCTCAGTTTGATGTATAAGCTTCAAGTCTCTCTCCTCAGTCTTATGTTCGGGCATTAAGTCTCTTTTCTCAGTCTTATGTTTAGGGTTTCAAGTCTCTCTTCTCAGTCTTATGTGTTAGCTTCTAGTCTCTTTCCTTAATCTTATGTTCGGGCTTTAAGTCTCTTTTCTCAGTCTGATGTTTGGGTTCAAGTCTTTCTTTTCAGTCTGATGTTTCGGCTTAAAGTCTCTATTCTCAGTCTTCTGTTTCGGCTTGAAGTCTCTCTTCTCAGTCTGATGTTTGCGCTCGAAGTCTTTCTTCTCAGTCTGATGTTTGGGCTTCAAGTCTTTCTTCTCAGTCTGATGTTTGAGCTTAAAGTCTCTCATCTTAGTTTTCGGTTTAGGCTTTAGAATTCTCTTTTGAAACTGATGTTTGGGCTTCAAGCTTCTCTTCTCAATCTTATGTTTAAGCTTCAAGTCTCTCTCCTCAGTTTTATGTTCGGGCTTTAAGTATCTTTTCTCAGTCTGATAATTAGGTTTTTAAGTCTCTCTTCTAAGTCTGATGTTTAAGATTCTAGTCTCTCTCCTCAATCTCATGTTCGGGCGTTAAGTCTCTTTTCTCAGTCTGATGTTTGGGCTTCAAGTCTTTCTTCTCAGTCTGATGTTTGGGCTTAAAGTCTCTCTTCTCAGTCTTCTGTTTGGGCTTCAAGTCTCCTTTCTCGGGCTGATGTTCGGGCTTAAAGTCTCTTTTCTCAGTCTGATGTTTGCGCTTGAAGTCCTTCTTCTCAGTCTGATGTTTGGGCTTAAAGTCTCTCTTCTAAAACTGATGTTTAGGCTTCAAGTCTCTCTTCTCAATCTTATGTTTGGGCTTTGAGTCTCGTTTCTCAGTCTGATGTTTGGGCTTCAAGTCTTTCTTCTCAGTCTGATGTTTGGGCTTAAAGTCTCTCTTCTCAGTTTTCTGTTTGGGCTTTAGAATTCTTTTCTGAAACTGATGTTTGGGCTTCAAGTCTCTCTTCTCAATCTGATGTTTAAGCTTCAAGTCTCTCTTCTCAGTTTGATGTATAAGCTTCAAGTCTCTCTCCTCAGTCTTATGTTCGGGCATTAAGTCTCTTTTCTCAGTCTTATGTTTAGGGTTTCAAGTCTCTCTTCTCAGTCTTATGTGTTAGCTTCTAGTCTCTTTCCTTAATCTTATGTTCGGGCTTTAAGTCTCTTTTCTCAGTCTGATGTTTGGGTTCAAGTCTTTCTTTTCAGTCTGATGTTTCGGCTTAAAGTCTCTATTCTCAGTCTTCTGTTTCGGCTTGAAGTCTCTCTTCTCAGTCTGATGTTTGCGCTCGAAGTCTTTCTTCTCAGTCTGATGTTTGGGCTTCAAGTCTTTCTTCTCAGTCTGATGTTTGGGCTTAAAGTCTCTCATCTTAGTTTTCGGTTTAGGCTTTAGAATTCTCTTTTGAAACTGATGTTTGGGCTTCAAGCTTCTCTTCTCAATCTTATGTTTAAGCTTCAAGTCTCTCTCTTCAGTTTTATGTTCGGGCTTTAAGTATCTTTTCTCAGTCTGATAATTAGGTTTTTAAGTCTCTCTTCTAAGTCTGATGTTTAAGATTCTAGTCTCTCTCCTCAATCTCATGTTCGGGCGTTAAGTCTCTTTTCTCAGTCTGATGTTTGGGCTTCAAGTCTTTCTTCTCAGTCTGATGTTTGGGCTTAAAGTCTCTCTTCTCAGTCTTCTGTTTGGGCTTCAAGTCTCCTTTCTCGGGCTGATGTTCGGGCTTAAAGTCTCTTTTCTCAGTCTGATGTTTGCGCTTGAAGTCCTTCTTCTCAGTCTGATGTTTGGGCTTAAAGTCTCTCTTCTAAAACTGATGTTTAGGCTTCAAGTCTCTCTTCTCAATCTTATGTTTGGGCTTTGAGTCTCGTTTCTCAGTCTGATGTTTGGGCTTCAAGTCTTTCTTCTCAGTCTGATGTTTGGGCTTAAAGTCTCTCTTCTCAGTTTTCTGTTTGGGCTTTAGAATTCTTTTCTGAAACTGATGTTTGGGCTTCAAGTCTCTCTTCTCAATCTGATGTTTAAGCTTCAAGTCTCTCTTCTCAGTTTTATGTTCGGGCTTTAAGTCTCTTTTCTCAGTCTGATAATTAGGGTTTTAAGTCTCTCTTCTAAGTCTGATGTTTAAGATTCTAGTCTCTCTCCTCAATCTTATGTTCGGGCTTTAAGTCTCTTTTCTCAGTCTGATGTTTGGGCTTCAAGTCTTTCT
Source organism: Proteocephalus fallax (assembly GCA_028672205.1). NCBI lineage: Eukaryota > Metazoa > Platyhelminthes > Cestoda > Proteocephalidea > Proteocephalidae > Proteocephalus > Proteocephalus fallax. Next base: position 8,478 of record JAPUBX010002681.1, read on the forward strand.
TCTCAGTCTGATGTTTGGGCTTAAAGTCTCTCTTCTCAGTCTTCTGTTTGGGCTTCAAGTCTCCTTTCTCGGGCTGATGTTCGGGCTTAAAGTCTCTCTTCTCAGTCTGATGTTTGCGCTCGAAGTCTTTCTTCTCAGTCTGATGTTTGGGCTTAAAGTCTCTCTTCTCAAACTGATGTTTAAGCTTCAAGTCTCTGTTCTCAATCTGATGTTCGGGCATTAAGTCTCTTTTCTCAGTCTGATGTTTAGGGTTTCAAGTCTCTCTTCTCAGTCTTATGTGTTAGCTTCTAGTCTCTTTCCTTAATCTTATGTTCGGGCTTTAAGTCTCTTTTCTCAGTCTGATGTTTGGGCTTCAAGTCTTTCTTCTCAGTCTGATGTTTCGGCTTAAAGTCTCTCTTCTCAGTCTGATGTTTCGGCTTAAAGTCTCTCTTCTCAGTCTGATGTTTGCGCTTCGAAGTCTCTCTTCTCAGTCTGATGTTTGGGCTTCAAGTCTTTCTTCTCAGTCTGATGTTTGGGCTTAAAGTCTCTCTTCTCAGTCTTCTGTTTGGGCTTTAGAATCTCTCTTCTGAATCTGATGTTTGGGCTTCAAGTCTTCTCTTCTCAATCTTGATGTTTAGGCTTCAAGTCTCTCTTCTCAGTTTGATGTTTGGGCTTTAAGTCTCTCTTCTCAGTCTGATAGTTTGGGCTTTAAGTCTCTCTTCTAAGTCTGATGTTTAAGCTTCTAGTCTCTCTTCTCAATCTTATGTTCGGGCTTTAAGTCTCGTTTCTCAGTCTGATGTTTGGGCTTCAAGTCTTTCTTCTCAGTCTGATGTTTGGGCTTAAAGTCTCTCTTCTCAGTTTTCTGTTTGGGCTTTAGAATTCTCTTCTGAAACTGATGTTTGGGCTTCAAGTCTCTCTTCTCAATCTGATGTTTAAGCTTCAAGTCTCTCTCCTCAGTTTTATGTTCGGGCTTTAAGTCTCTTTTCTCAGTCTGATAATTAGGGTTTTAAGTCTCTCTTCTAAGTCTGATGTTTAAGATTCTAGTCTCTCTCCTCAATCTTATGTTCGGGCTTTAAGTCTCTTTTCTCAGTCTGATGTTTGGGCTTCAAGTCTTTCTTCTCAGTCTGATGTTTGGGCTTAAAGTCTCTCTTCTCAGTCTTCTGTTTGGGCTTCAAGTCTCCTTTCTCGGGCTGATGTTCGGGCTTAAAGTCTCTTTTCTCAGTCTGATGTTTGCGCTTGAAGTCCTTCTTCTCAGTCTGATGTTTGGGCTTAAAGTCTCTCTTCTAAAACTGATGTTTAGGCTTCAAGTCTCTCTTCTCAATCTTATGTTTGGGCTTTGAGTCTCGTTTCTCAGTCTGATGTTTGGGCTTCAAGTCTTTCTTCTCAGTCTGATGTTTGGGCTTAAAGTCTCTCTTCTCAGTTTTCTGTTTGGGCTTTAGAATTCTTTTCTGAAACTGATGTTTGGGCTTCAAGTCTCTCTTCTCAATCTGATGTTTAAGCTTCAAGTCTCTCTTCTCAGTTTGATGTTTAAGCTTCAAGTCTCTCTCCTCAGTCTTATGTTCGGGCATTAAGTCTCTTTTCTCAGTCTTATGTTTAGGGTTTCAAGTCTCTCTTCTCAGTCTTATGTGTTAGCTTCTAGTCTCTTTCCTCAATCTTATGTTCGGGCTTTAAGTCTCTTTTCTCAGTCTGATGTTTGGGCTTCAAGTCTTTCTTCTCAGTCTGATGTTTCGGCTTAAAGTCTCTCTTCTCAGTCTTCTGTTTCGGCTTTAAGTCTCTCTTCTCAGTCTGATGTTTG
>JAPUBX010002686.1:0-32809 GCA_028672205.1 Proteocephalus fallax
TTAGCCACATATTTTGATTGGAAAATGAACACCCATTTTGGTGGAAGAAATATAACGAATGCGGCATCTGTTATTTATAGTACCCTAAGAAATAATTGTTAATAAAAAACTATAATTTGTGCGTCAAAAGCAGAGCCTTTTTAGATTCTCCTTCAAATCTTTTGTTATCATGAACATCGGATATCCATTTGTGTTGGGCTTTTAAGAATGACGAATGCATGCTTGCAAGATAGGGGGTCGTGAAATTACTACGACGATGTGGTTTGATGAAATAAATAAACGCAATTATTTATAAGAGCCTGGTTTGCATAATCGCATGACAATTATTTCGATTCATGTTAATTAACATATTTTATATATTAATATAAATGCAATTCCTATCGAAACGCCTAAATTGGAGATCGTTTTTAAATGCAGTCAAAATGCAACTAAACAAAGGAATTTAGTGTTATTTGTAGGCCATGCAAACAGATGAAACAAGTAACGTTGTGTGGTTCATTACATATACTGTTTGCTTTTTCTGAAAGTTAATTTAAATTTATTCCGTCTCATGAATGATCAACTAATAGAGAATGTAACAAAGGATTCATTAGCAAACGTGATAAAAGCTCCACCACTGTGATCGTTAATCACAAAGAGCACGCAGGATACGCGAATTTTACGCGCGAATCTCTCAGTTAATAATACAAAACTTCAGGTCACGGTTAAAAACCTTCCAGAATTTATATTCAATAAAAAAGGCTTCAGTAGTTAACCTTTTCACGAAAGCCAACGTTTAAGTCGGTATATATTTTCATTAATTGCCTAAATATATTTGCTTTCGAATATCTTTTCAGAAAATGCTATCTTCTTTAAGGGTACCACCATGTTCCAAATGTTTTTTTCCTTACTGTATATCTCATCGGCTGATTCGAAGGGTTTTATTCCGACAATAATAATAGTTATTCTTATTAAAATTGCAAGCGCTGTATTGGGGTCACGAGGATCAAAGAATTCAGCACAAAACGGAATCTTGTTCACAATTCTATAGACTTACACTATCGTTCCTTTTCTGTTTCATCTGTTCCTGTGAAACAGAAACCGGTTCTTATAAGGAATGACATAATTCCGATATGCGTCGTTCTTGTTGTTTTTGAATTCTATTGCCAGCGCATTGGCTGAAACTATTTAAATTTTCACAAACTTGAATAAAAAGGGTTGGAAACGTTATCTAATGTATGATAACTCAATAATTCTTTGTGTCAATCATAAATCCACATCATTACTATTTCTTAGCGACAGACCAGGTGTTAACATCATTACTGTAGATGTCTAACAAAATGTCCGGGTAAAAGATAACGGTTTCGTTAGGAAAAACAGCATTGGATTCTACATTCAAAAAAGGTTAAACGTTTTATTAAAAATGCTTCCGTTTTGCGTTTATGGGTTTAATTTAGTACCGAGAGCTAATAAATCGGTACTCGAGATAACACATTTGGGAAACCGGTGACATAAATGTCCAAATTATCGACATTCCAAGCTGGCGCATTGAATTCATATGTAAATATACTATTGAACCTAATTTAAATTAAATACAAACGGTTCTCTCGGAAAATAAATTGCTTTGTGAAAACGTTTGTATTCTTAATTAACCCGATTAAAAGAAAAATCTTAAATTACATAAATTTGCTCGTATATTATCAGGTTCGTATCAAGACCAAATCGTGCATTGTTATTAAACTTGGTTTTTTTGTTGTCGAGTTAGAAGCTGTTGTCTTCGTAGCACTAGTTGCAGACGTGGTGACGTTGGTGGAGGAAACTCTGAAAGTGTAACACCCCGGTGTTTTACCAGGGCATCGCGCGGGATATGAAGTGGCACACAATGTCGACTGCGCGCCAATAGGACACCATCTTGTGAAAACCACCATTAGACGGGATGGCCGTCTTCTATGACGGCGAAGACTGCAATCTGGTTCATCTAGAGTGAGACCAAACACTCTTACCCCTCCAATATAGGATGCCTCACACTGGATCTCACAAGGACACAGCCGCTTTCATCCACAGTCGCCGAGACAAGAGCAACTTCCTCCCTTTCCAAACCAGCATCGTAGATTTCCCGTTATTAAGACGAATAGCATTTTTACCCTATGTCTATAAAACCTCGCCAACCCTTTATAACTGTTAACCTCTCTATATCCTATCATTTCAATGCGTCTCCTCATTATGGCTGCCTGGGATGTGTATCCATGTTCTACGATTACCGTTACAAAATCCCCAGCGAAGGTCTAATATTTGTTTTATTCAAAACCCCACAATTTAGAACAGCGTCAGAAAATATTACAATTTTTTACTTGAACAACGATATCATTTCGATGAAGGTACATTGGATCTGAATGCTTTCTCAACGCAATAGGAAAGCCCAGAAAAGAAAAATTCAACGAACTTGCGTGCCAAACATAATCGTCGTTAATGCATGCTTTATTACGTGACCTGACATTAGGTCGACATTTATGAAGCGTCATTTTTTTCAAAAGGTTTGTTCTTTTTGTCGACCTCAGGAAAAGGGAAACTGCGGCTGGCAATTCTGATCCTGCCTCCGACACATTTTGCACGTTTTTCTAATTTTTTTTGCAGTGGTTCTGCCGCTAGACTTTTAAAGACGTAAAATCGTGAACTCCTGCTGCGAAGGTTTAGTAGCGTGAGTGGTGATGAAAATATATTGATCTGAAGGTCCCTATTGACTTATGTTACCGACGACAGGTGCTGCTTCTCCCATCCCGACTCCAGTGAAGACAAGCTTTTGTTAATAATATCCACTTTTCTTCTTAATTTGGATTTATTGTTTCAATGACCTTATTGGTATAACGTTTCTGTTAAGCACCCACGTCGACGAGCTCGTTGAGACAGACGACTATAACTCGGCAATTTGCTTTTGAACGCAACTATAACTTTGAGTTCTATGCTTGAGGTATATAAAACCCCATCTCGAAAACGCCGTTTAAGTATTGCTTGCCTTAAGTTGTATAATCAGCGAAATTTTGCCTCGCAAACGGAATTGGTGAATGGAGAATCATATCGCCTACGCAAGTATTTTAAAATAATATACTCTTTTAGCGATCTACTCAGGCTCTGCATCCAAGAGACCACGATTCATCACCTCTTTAATATTTTTACACTCCTCACTGCTCGTATATTAGATGACCCCTTCCATCCCCTCTATTCACGTTCTACCAATGCGAAGACAATAACTTTCGATATCTTAAAGAACGGTGACATATCGCAATTCGTTCATTTCTTGTTTTGCCCGATTGTTAGTTTACCAAAAATGTGAATCTGGAAATGAAAGACAGTGTTAATATCCGGCATTTTTAATTCGATTATTATAAACTCAATTAAGTATTTACAATTATTATTATTATGCTCCTGATTTGTTTTATTTTCGATGACTAGCTAATATATCCAAAAACTCTTATTTTCTTAGTAAATTGGGCAATACCAGATAACAATACGAAAAGTTTCTGTTTTAAACACTGACCTTTTTATCGCGTTCTCTAAAAACCATTAAATGGCACTCCCGAATAATCCTGTCGAATTCTTCACCTTTGACGACATCCTTTCACAACCTCAACAGTGAGCCTTAATAATGGAAATCGTGAAGCCATGTGTTTGGGGTAGTCTTCCTATTTTGTTTGCTGTGGTCGAAAAAAGGGAGCCTCTTTTGCCGTTGCAATCACTTGAATTTGTTACACCGTGGCCATACATTTGACAAAAGTTAGAGTAAAATCTTTGCTTAGTAAAGTGCCGCAACACGAGTAATGCGTGAGAAGATAAAAAACAACAACACTCAGCAATAATGCTAATACGTTTTATCACTGAACGATACGCGCACGCCGGAAATTTATGCTTTATTTTTAATGAATTACTTTATTTTAGCTATTATTGGTGAGAACAAGGATATCGTTTTCATGGGTAGGACAACACAGTTTTTAAACGATTCGTCAAGCTATTTAGTAAATACTTTTAAGTTCGGATTTCCGCTTGAAGATACAATATTGGCGGATGGAAAAAAATGATTTAACGGCAATAATGCAGTCCTTCCTATCCCTTTGGCATCGATCTAATAAATTAAAATAAATATTATGACAATGAAATGTTTTCAAAACGTGAACTTTCAAAAATTTCGGAATTAGAAAGCAATCGAATTAAGAAAATAAAAAATTCGACAGCAAGCTTTTGTTGCAATATTTTTTTCGGTTTATTGGCGTAAATTAAATTCAGTAGAGAAGAGACGATTTTTAAATCGCATTAACAAAGTTGTGCTTGTTAGTAGCAATTGTAGTATTACGACTATTGTTTTGTTCAAATCTTCACGTTACGATTTCCAATATAATTTTGTTTGCACTTTTCCCGTATACAGCCGATTTCAGCTTTGTGGCCTTAATATTTATTAAACAGTCGTTTTTTTAACCAGTCGTTTTTTTAGACTTTTCTTCCTCAATGACGGAATAAATACATCAAAGTCTCCTGAATAATAATAATATAAAAATAATTTTAGTGGCTTTATTGAGGTCACGAGGACCAAAACTTTCAGCATTAAAAAAGGCAGGATAACAAATATAAGATGCGAAAATTGTCTGTAGTTCCTGTTTAACCTGGTCTGGTGAGACTAAAAATCGGGACAAATAGGGAATGACCGAATAGCGATATGCTGCCGTTCTTGTTAGAATTGAACGGTATGGACGGCGCATTGGTCGAAGAGATTTACATTCCGATAAACTGGAATCGAGAAGATGGGAGGGGTCCTTTAAAATTCGGGCAGCGATTAATGAGCAGTTATTGAAGTGGCGTTCAACGATGATTTCTTTGATAGAGAGAATAGGCAGACGACTAGAAAACGAGATTATTTTAAAAAGTCGATGAAGGGTTAAAAAGTCCGAGCATTTAAGGCCGGGGAATATTACTGGGGAACAATATACAATCAGGGGAATTATACAGGCATGGACGAAGGTTTTTATATGGCTCGAGCTCAAACAAAGTCTCCTGAATCGGCGAACAATGAAGCAAAGACGTCGGCATTTACCGAAGACAACATCGACATGATCACCGACTGTTAAAAATCACCCCGTGAAGAAATTTCGGGGGTATGGGCAGCGGCAGCAGCTGTCAGGGAAAATGTGATATGGATGCATTTTAATGCATTCAGCAAAAGATCATTCTCGAAAGACCACTCAAGTACCTCAGTGACTGCCTGCCCGAGCTGTTGAGAATCACCTTGCGTCTTGCATGGATGGCACAAAGTCAGGTCATCCGCGTATTTTATTAGTGTCGCGTCGTTAGGGGACCGAAGGCTCGACGTGTAGTAGTTGAACAGGAAAGGAGATAGCACAGCGCCTTGTAGTACACCGCAGTTATTTGGCAAGGAGGATGACTCTTCATTTCCGACTCTGACATGTTGACGTCGATTAAAAAAATAGTTTTGAAGCCAATTAATCAACCATCCTTCAACGCCATCTTCACATAGTTGAGACAGAATGCGGGACCGTGAGAAGGCAGAAGAGAAGTCCAAGAATACTCCCTTCACGGCTTTCGCTCCGGCATCAAGTGAAGAGTGGAGTGTGTGCGATAACGTAGCCACGGCGTCCAGAGTGCTTCTATTTGATTTATAAGCAAACTGGAAAGGGTCATCGGCGGTTCGAGAAATAGAGACGATTGCATTTGCCGTAGACGGCATCCACATGTTTTCAAATAGACAAGCGGCTGTTGTAAAATAACTCCAAGGAATTTAAAATTTAAGCTTTGCTCTATGGAAAACGTATGGGAAATACATGAGTCCCTTTACAGAATAAAAATGATGGTTGATCTATGCTTGTAATCAAAGAACCAACTATCAACTGCGTTCCAGTCGTTGTTACTTCGGCGCTTCGCAATAAAACCCCCATATTATTGTTTTTTTCTAAATGTTAATATCTGCGACGAATGCTGGGACAATACCGCTTGATTTCCACATTATCGGCGACAGATCGAAATTCAGTTATTTCTTAATTCTCATCAGCAAACGATTTCTTTGGACAGTAATCTAAAATATGTTTCTCTGCCGCTAGAAACGGCTGCAATCGGGTTTACCACGTCACACAAATACGGAGGATGGTTGTGTTGTTTTGTATGGAAAAAGAGTCAAAAACGTTCTAATTACTTATAAAAGGCCAAAGAGAGTGTCCGCGAATTATTTGAAAGAAAATATCCTCAAAGACCGATAGCTTTAAACAATTATGTAGTAAATTAGAGGGATCATGGAAGTATCCGCAACAATTATTATTATTTATGATTAAAAAACAGAAAGTATACAAAGTTAAAGGAAATATGTTTTACTTTCAAACGTAAAATGAATGCATGTGTCAGAAATTTATCCTTTCCTATTATCTAAAATTAAAATCGTAAAACTCGACCCTCATATAACGTGCTCGCATTCTATTAATACAAATTAAAATATCCAGACTGCCATTGAAGTTTAAAGAGTAAGAATATATATTGAATATAATAATATATATTCAATACTGGCTAACGATGATTCAAACGCTTGACAGTTGCGTTTGTTAAGTAAGGCTTAACCTGTTTTTACCTTGCAGATTTTTTTTACAAAAAAACTGGTATTTCCTGTTATCAGATTTTAAAAGTTGAAACGGGCACTTTAATTTGGGGTTTTCTACACGACTCCTAACTGAACGAAGCAAACCACAAACGCACAGCGTTGACAGGTTTTAAAACATATTTAAACTGGATTAAAAATTGATACGAACCATTGCGACGTATGAATGGATCCTTCTATCATTTACTAACACAACAAACCTCGTTTTGGCGTTATTTAAATCTGAATCAGAAAACAAATGGCAAATTTATTTTCTACTTTAATGGAATAAGTAAGAGATAGTGATAGAAACTAAGTATGAAAAAGTGCAAATAGTGTGAAATATGATTCCAGATCAAAAATGAGATAAGTTACCAGTAGATCTTAATTAATCATCACGGAGACGCAAATAATCGGTAATCCTGTAGAATTTCGACATCAAACTAATGCGTTTACTTGAGAATATACAGTTGGACACTAAATTATAAACATAACATGAAAAACGAAACGATGCAAATAATTTTGAAAATAACATTGCAGAATCTTTAATGATGTATTTTCTAGTAAGGATTGTATCAATGTAGACGGTTTATATCGCAACTTAATTATATATCCTTAATTGTCAATTGCAGAGCTCATACATTTTTTACAAGTCTTGAAACAATGTTACATGTTTTTTTTGGCCATTTATTCCATGCTGATCCCTTCCTGTTGCCGTCGCTGGGTAACAAAGAATTCCAACTCTTTCCAAATAGTTTCGATCGCGTTCGGATCTCGTAACTGGTAAGGCAACGTTTCCTCTTCAATGCCCTTGCTGATGAAAGTATGTAATTTGGTACAATTTCACGAATAATAGCCAATTCAGTCGTAACTTGGATCAGTCCTCTTTGTCAATTTGCCGAAAAAACAACCCAAAAATCGTTATTTAATTTCCTGATTATTTTCTTGATTATCTCTCTTCTAAAGCGCAAACGAGCATAGAGACTCTGAGTAAGCTCACGATGCTGCGCGATGTATTTATTAAGTTAATCCTGAGGAAAATTCTAAAAAAACGCGAATGTTTGATAAATAAAGGAAATATGTAGACGGTGAGAGCGAAAGCGGCTTCATGCGGGAAAAGCGCTTACAACATTATCGTAACATAACGATTTTTTTGGAAACAATTTTCTTAATACTACAATTTCTACTTTGGAGTACAATTCGGTTAATGCGATGTTGAAACCATCGCTTCTCTAATAAATCTAATTAACACGAGGAATCGCAATAAAGGATGCTCTGGAATCTTTTATTTTCTGAATTCGATAGCTTTTTTATTCCGTCTGAAAACCTGGTGAATCGTTTTAAAACCGATATCTGCGTTCCAACAGATACCAGCTAAACATAATTTATTCATAACAGATAATGCGGAAGAATGAGTTTATGATAATATAAGTAAAATGCCATATAGTATAACTGTCTTTCATTTCCTGAATAAAATGTTGTGGTAAACTAGCAATCGGGCAAAACAAGGGATGACCGAATTGCGATATGTCACCGTTCTTTGAGATATCGCAAGATATTGTCTACGCATTGGAAGACGAGATTAACATTCAGATAAACTTGAATAAACGAGCAGCGAGGAGTGTGCAACTCTTAAAGTGATGATAAATTATTGTCTCTTGGATAAAGAGCATGAGTAAAAAAAAGCTAATAAGAGCATATTATTTTAAAACACTCGCGTTGGTGATATGATTATTTATCAACCAATTCCGATTTCCTCGCACAATTTCTCTGATTCAACAACTTAAGACAAAGCAGTTTTTTTCTAAACTTGATTCACAAAGTTTAGGCGCTTATTACATAGATTTGAAAATTGTATCTTCCAACAACAACACACTCTAAGTAAAACCCTTAGGATTGAACGCTTTCCTAAATTACGAAATACATTTTGACAATTACCTGTTTAACTATTTAAAAATGTTTTGCCCCCATCAAACGGGATTGCAAATATCAAATTTCTTAAGATTAGTGTTTTTTAGTAATTGCCTCGTGTTTCAAATACAATAACTATTATAATGCCATGCTTATTTCGTTTAATTTTTTATCCTCACGAAGTGAATATCCTGCCCCAGAAATTTGGTTTTCAGTTTTCTTGAATGGCGAAAGAAACCCTTGAACAGCACAACCAATAAATTTATGAAATAAATTCCACTTTGCACATCGCTCATTTTTATGAGTCTCCTTTTCAGACCTATGTCTTAAGCAGCTTCAAGTACAAATTGGTTCTCATTTTGACCATACAACATGAATCTCGATTCCGGTTCTCAATTTTGCTGCTGACTAGATCTTTGTTATTATCCTTGAAGTAGACTATTATTTCGGGTATAACTCATTTATGGATACACATTTTCTTAAATTTAAACCAATTTTCGATTCAAAAAGGATTATTATCAATCTTCTTAAGTTGTATTTCAATTTACAGTCATTGCTATGTCTGAATATATATAAAGAACCTAAGCGTGTTGTGTGTCCGTGATGCCTGAGTTACAACTTATCTTGGGCTGGTATTAGGTGTCATGTGTATCCGCCTGATACAACAAGATTTGTGTTTTACAGTAGATTTAGGACAGACCTAGATATACACATTGTCTTAACACGAATGTGTCTTTGAAAACACACCTCAGGCCATTTATTCGTAATGCATGATATTCTTAAAACTCACAATAAAGAAATCTAGTTTTCTCTGGGTACCTATCAGGCTTTATAGAAAAGGCATTTCGATGGCCGCAATACTCAAATTATAAAATTCTGAAAAAAAAAGGATTTTAGGAATTTCTTGTTCGGGTTTGTACGATCTAGTCGTCAAAAAACGTAATTTTAAAAAAATAGGCATGCTGTCATTGTCATGGACCAGGTGACTCAAACATCGGCGTTTGTATAAAAAAAACAGCATTCGTCTAAAGCAATCGATAAATCTGCGATTATGTAATGCCTATTTATGTGCAAGAGACATGCGTCCGGATTCTCAATTTTATTCGCGCCTTAAAGATTTTCGCGAGACGATGTCGTTCTTTGAATGTCTGGGTTTCGGTAGAAACCGCCACTGAAGTTAAAAACTTGGCAGTCTGTTTGGCTTGAAGTCTGCGAAGACGACAGAGAGAGATAAATACCAGGGGCTTTCCATCTGAAAAGCGTCGTCCTCTTTTATGTTTATATGGGTTTTTTTGGGCAGTAAAGCCAGTCGGCTAATAGGGGATTCTGATAATGAGTAACCCAATCGATTTAATTTTGGACACTACATAATTTTCAACAACTGAGGGTTGGGGCATTAGACATGCTGACCTTTAACCCGGCGAGGTTGTCTACACCTTACAGGAATTAATAAAAGGAACTAATTCGATCCGAGCTTTTCTGGTGGTAAAAAACGGTCCCATAACTGATTTTAACAGAAAGTAATGGCTACTTTTTAAGCATTGTGTTTTCAGTTATTGTGGGTTTAAACAAAATCACGGTTACTTGGAGCTATTGCTTTATTTTGGCGCGAAGCATGTGTTTCCGTCGTTTTTTCTGCACAGGCCTGTCAAATTGTTAACCGCAAAATCAATAAATATTAACAAGTTACGCGCTCTATGACACGTTACAAACAATTTGCTGCTTCTGTTTCTGCTTTATCGACCCAGCATTCGTAATTTGTTTGTGTTCGTGAAATCAATAAAGCGCTGACAATTAATTTAAAAGATTTGATCGGATTTGTTCTAATAGTGATGTTAATCGCGCGGTGTGTCGGTTTCAATGACACACAATGCGCGTTACTTGTCTATGTGTTGCTCCAGAAATCACTGCCAGTCCCAAAACTGATGCCTGGGATTCCTGTTAGCGGAAACATCTTAACTTCGTATAAGTAAATGACGCATCACTCAACAGGTGCGATTGTTTTATGGCAAAGGAATGTCTTATATATATACATGGAGTAAGCGCCACGCTTGAGAAAAAGAACGATAACTTGATAGTGGTGTTATACAATTCGAGTTTGATAAATAGCGTGTGCACCTGAATAATTATAACCTTAAAAAAGATTTATTGATTGTTTAAGACGAGTGCTTCTTTCGGTATTCAAATAGTTATTGGGAAGAAACACTTACACTCGCTTTCGAGGCTCTTTACAAATGAATTCACTTCATAAGAATAAACTTTAAATGTTTCCTGGATACACCCGGTATGGTTGCGGAGAGATGATGAACTCATGCAAGGTTTCTATTGTTATCAAGATAAATAGAGAGACTTCTGCTACAACTAATTCCCCATTTAACGTAACCGCTTTTAAACTAAACATTAACCTTTAAACATATTTTCAAACAAAGGCACTTTTCAATTAAGTTATTAGTATCGTTTATTATTTTCTCTACACTGCTGTGGCGTTTTTTAATTCAATTTAAAATAACCTGAAGCTTTTTTATAATAAAAAGATAATACAAATTGCTCGTAACGTCTCGGACCTTTTGAGCGTTATGGAATTTACTTATACGCTGTGATAGTAATAGAACGATGGTGATATTATTATTATTATAATCAGTGTGCCGATAATTTAATTAAAATAATCACGTTTAACAGCACCGCAATGCGTCGATATTCCATCTACTACAAATCAAGGCTTAAGATTTGGCACTACCACCGGTTTCTGCGGGAACAACTTGACAGGTCATGCTCTGCAACATTGTGTGTTATTGAAACCTACACACCGTTCGCGAGGAATATTGGATTACGCACCAATCAGATCAACAATAGAGCGGATTTCAGCACTCAATTTCCAAAAAGTCTAAGCATGGTTCTAAAATTATATTTTAGCTCAATAATGAGAGCAGAGCGTTATTATGACATATTTATTCTTAATTTATTTATCTACTTAACGCCAAAATTCTGAATTCCATAATATGTATTATTATTAATGAGTTAGTGCCTAATCTCGAAACAATCATAGCAATCGGGAATCCTGTTAAATAGTTGAACGTAACCTTCTTGTAATTGTTTCTTTGTTCGTCTTTTTGAGCGTTTTACCTTGAATGCTAGAATTATTGATTGACATTACTGGCTACCTCGGGAAAGATATAACCATTTTTGCAAACAGATATGACTTAGGCATCGTCGAATTTGTGACTAGCGTTTTATTGGTCATATAACGATGTCAAAGACCAAGATAAGCAATACGAAAAAAAGGAAACTCTCCAAGCTACCGTGATAGTATTAGAACCAACAAACAATAGCAGAAAACACAATTATAAAATCTCTAAATTCATTATCTAGTAATACTGTTTCACAAACCATCGAAAAGTATTTCAAAAAGAAATCGCGAATAAACATTTTCTCGTTTTCGAATCTTTTTAACCAAATTGGACAGAAATTCATATAGACGCCGTATGTTTAATGATTGAAAATTTGTTCACTTTAGCTGGGGTATTTGCTTGAATCCACCAGTTTGTATAAGACATTTACAGTACCTTATAGTTTCTTTAAATCCAAAAGGTATGAATAAAATCAATAATGCAGATATATACCTTCACTGAACGTTTTTAACTAGAGAGAGTTGGCCTTAAAGACGCACTTTGTCAATATTGGAGCTCGTTTAGTACAGTTTGAAAGACAGAAAATGTAATTATGATTGTGAAGCGGTTTTTTCTGCAAATTGACCAAGACGACTGATACAATTAAGCCTAAATAGGGCTTTTATTCCTAATATTGTGGCCAAAATACATACTTTTATCCGCGACGAAACGTGGCTCTAATTAGTGATACAAACTGTCATTATTGATACAATCCTTACTTCAAAATGCATCATCAAGGATTTTACAATGTGAGTTTCTGGATTCTTTTTATCGTTTTGTAATTAATAGTTGAAGCTTACTGGTGATGAAAATCGCAGGCATCTGCTATCGTTTTAATTGAGATTTAAACTGTTTATTATCAAGTAAACGCCCAATTATGGCATGGAAATTCTATAGAATTCACCATGATTTGCATCTCCTTAAAAATGAATAACATTTTACTACGACTGTTCTGCCCAAACAAAATGACTTATCTCATTTACTTGTAGAATCATATTTGACACGATTAATTGTTTCTTCAACTTATTTTATTCGATAAGCATTTAAAGTTGACAATTGTCTGATCTATTGAAGAAATAATTACGATAGACGGTTTTTTTGTTATTACTTGATACAAGGATACATTTATACGTCGCACTGGTAACTATCAGTTTGCGTTCTTGTTGGAATGTGTGGTAAAACTTGCCAAAGCCAGGCGCTTGTGGTTTACTTCGTTCGTTCTAACAATTAGAAATCGTACTAAAAACCTAATATTAAAATGTCCGACCCCATTTTGCTTCAATAGCATTGCTTGCAACAGGCAACTCCTGCGAAATATGAAGACGTTAACCAAAACTTAACAGAACCTGCCGTCAAGAGTTTTAATAACCATTAGCCAGTATAAAATATTGTCTATTGTAGCTATTACATTCATACAGGTTGAAGTTCGAGGGCAGGCTGGAGATTAAACATGTATCTTTTAATCTTTGATATTTAAATATATTGATATCGAGTTCTGCTATCTTAAGTTTTAAGTTCGAATAAAATAACATCTAAATGTAATTATGTATTAAGAGTCATGAACATTGATCTCTAGCTAAAGCGCTGTGTTTGGTAAAGGTTGCGATCACTCTCTCGAGGCGTGATCAAAAGCAGTTTAGTTAATTATCCGACGCACGTAAACAGGTATCACTAGGCAACAAATGTCTTGATTGGATAAGGCAGGTGCCATTAACAGTATAAAATTTGCAATTTGGGTGATTGCACTCAAACCATGATATCAATTGTACTGTTCATTTACATAGGATTGGCTGTTGCGTGTTCTTCCAACTCAGATGTTACTGCATCGGACATCAAGCTGCATATGGAAAGCGTGTTTAATTTCCAAGGAAAAGTAACATTGTCTTCTGGTGAACGCGTACGCATGGAATCTTTAAAAACATCGGCTTTGTGCCAATGCGCTCTTTCAAATGAAACGAACACGAAGTGCGCTTGCAAGGCTACGTTCCTCCGATTTAACCACTTAAACCTGGTAAGTGTCCGCAATTCTTCACTTAACTTTTAACATTTATAGATTTACCGAAATGATGTTTGGTTCGATTCTATAATTCAATGGGTTCCATCAGAAACCTTCACTGACGTTTATAACTTACAAGTGAACATTTGGCTTGATAGCAGGAGTTGCGGTGTTGATATGGAATTCATTCCTAGTTGGCAGAACCACGACGAAACAAAACCGACGTTTATTCGCGATTTCCTGTTCAATTACTTCAAAGTAGTTTGCCATACAGCACGCTGGATGAAAATGTATTAAAGGAAGAGAAAACATTGTTATAATGCGGTTTTCTGTTAAAATAAAAATCACGTTCATTAGGTATTCATTTGTGATGTGAAGTTGAAAATATGCATTCCTGATTTCATGACAAGCATTAAGAGGTGGGAAGACCTGAAATATTTTTGCGTACGCTTCAAACGTGGTGAACTCGAGCAATTGAGAACTTTTCGTAATGTCTTATGAAAAAAGTGCACGAGCATGCATTTTAATGAAAACGGTAGCAATTGTTATCTTGATAGGGAATATAAGATGGAAAGACTAATATGACAGCTTCAGATACCGTAACGGACACTTTTTGACGAATCTATTTGGTTCCCTCAAAAGAAACTGTTATTTAGTTAATTTACTTTATTTATTCCTGTAGCGTGTAAAGAAACACTCAGTTAAACTATCACCACATCGCTTGTCACAACACATCTGTCGCGTCACAATCAAATTGATTGAGCGACTCATTCCACACATCCTCATCGCTCAAATCCCGCATCTTTACAACATCACGCCTGTTAATAAACGAGGCTGTTCAGGGGAGGCTGTTTAGATCAAAACTCTAGAATTCTTCTGGCGTCTTGGTAATCTCGCTTCAATATTTACCGGTTGGTGGAGCTACGTAAAATACGGTACATAACAACGATGTTCTATCCAGCCCCAGAAATGTTGTTTTCAGCTGTCCGAATCGCGTTATTTAAAGGAACCCTAAAACACCCTAAACATAAATAAATGAAACCAAATCCATTTGAAACAGCTCTTTTCTTTATACGTCTGGTCTTCAGCTACATGCCTTTAGCACCTTACATGTACAAATTAGTTCTGATTTTGACGATACAACATGAATCTCGATGCTTAGGAAGAAAATGTCATTCCGGTTCTTGCGTTGTCAGTTAAACGCAAATATGAATCACATGAAATAAATGTTTCGATTGGATAAGGCGAGTGCAATGTTTTGCATAAGAGTATTTATAAGAAAGAAATAAGATTCATTTGGTAACATTCAAAGAGCACTATATCTTGCGCGAAGCATGGCGCATAAATATAATGCTCTGGAGTTGTTTTTAAACAAAGGGGCAACGTATTGTGATATTTACAGTGAAAGCATCCTTAAATCAGGATAGCTGGGCTTTTGAGGATGACATGTATTCCAAACATCCCGTCCGTGCAACTTATTAGTTGCCTCGTAACAAGCATCTGACGATTGATAAGGTTGTGGATAAAATATAAATTGCCCAACTGAAAGGGGCACTGCTCACTAGTAATCCGTTGAAACTTGTCTGAGGTTTCTGTATAAAGAGATTTTGTCGTTGAACGATGATTTCTTGAATGGAGAGCATAGGTAGGCCACTAGAAAACAAGATTATGTTAAAACAAACATACAGAGCGTTAAAAAGTAAGCACATTTATGACCGGGAAACATTATTGGGAAAAATATTACAATCAGGGAATTATACAAAGATTGACAAAGGTTTTTAATATGGCTAGAGCTTAAACCATGTTTTCTGTTCTTGCGAACAAGATAGCAGACGCGACGGCATTTAATATGATAAAAATAACGCCGGGCAATATCGATTTTGAGTCCATGACAGCATAGAGAAAATTAATGACGGACCTAGACACAAATATTCTCGTCTTCTTAACACGAATTTGTCTTTCAGAACACACCTCAGGCCATTTATTTTAAATGCACCATAGTCTTATAACTTATAATTAAAAAATCCAGTTTCCTCAGGGTATTTTTTCAGGCTTTACAGAAAAGTCATTTCATTGGCCAATTTCATTCCCCAATGATAAAATTTTGCCAATACAAGACAACTACATTTTTTAACACGGCATACTATTATTGTTAGTTACCTTATGACTCGAACATAAGCTTTTATTTAAAAAGCACCACTCATTTGAAGCAATCGATGATGTTATCTTTCTATCATTATTATAAAGGCTGGTTCAATATTTATGGAACGGGGCCGATTTAACCCTTGCT
Source organism: Proteocephalus fallax (assembly GCA_028672205.1). Classification (NCBI taxonomy): domain Eukaryota; kingdom Metazoa; phylum Platyhelminthes; class Cestoda; order Proteocephalidea; family Proteocephalidae; genus Proteocephalus; species Proteocephalus fallax. Next base: position 15,969 of record JAPUBX010002686.1, read on the forward strand.
GTGTGATCAAGAATAGCCCAGTTCAGTATGCGTCCACGTAAATATGTATCATGTGGTCCAAAAGAGTCTGAATTGGATGCGGCGACTGCATCTTCCAATATAAATACTGTTATTTGGCAGATAACAAAGATTAAAAATGATTTCTTTAGCGCTCGGCTTTTTTGCTTGGGATTGGCTGCTGCCTGCACGTCGAGCCCTTAGTGTAACCCATCGTGCGTACAGCTGCATATACAGAAGCTGGTTCGTTCCAATAATGTAGCAAAATTGTTTACCAATGAACACATCAAAAATTTATCCAAAAAAGGACCAGCTGTTTGCAATTGTGCTCTGAAACATAACACATACCCAAAGTGCACGTGCAGTGCTAAATATATCTGATTCTACTACTAAAACCTGGCAAACCGACAAAAAAAGACACGACTTCCTGTCTTCTGGCAGGACATTAAAAGGATTCCCTAGTTATTTCGTCTATATTTTTATGTTCATACTGAAGTTTTCTTTTTGATGCGTGGTGTCTGTTTTTTTGTCGACCATTTGAGGGTGTCAGTATAGAGAAGTGCGTGTTCATGTGAGCTACAGGTTCGCTAGAAATCATTTAAACGATCACAAATAATTTTACTATATGACAGAAACAATCAATGCCCTGCTCCAGTCTGCTTATAATGCAAAAATATTTTATTAAGACGCCGTGACAACTTTCTCTTAAATGTATTGATAATAGCTTTCTCATGTTTTAACAAAACCATCTTCATTGATCACGATGTGTGCAAAAACCAATAGCAACAAATCGTCTTCGTGGAGGATTATAAAGATCGTATATGGCAGGACACGTGTAAACCCGATTGAAGTTTTCGTAAATAGCATCGAGATTCGTGTTGTATCGTCAAAAATAGAACCGATTTCTACTTAAAGCTGCTTAAGGCATCTGTCGGAAAAAAAATTGAAACGACGAGCGCCAATAAGACAATCAACAGCCATGAAATTAATACATATAATTCCACCGAAATAAGTAATAAAAGACCAATTTACATACGCCAATCTGGTTGTATTGATGGGAATTTAATCGGATTAATTGACAAGGGCAAGCGAAAATGCAATATTAGCTGTTGTTTGAGCTTCTTATCCAACGTACAATAGTTCGTTGGAGCCATGTTGACGGCAATCACCATAAAAACTCTCTTTTGCATTTAAATTTACAATGATTTTTTTCTTCTAATGAATAGAATTACAATTCAAACATCAAATACAATTTTATCTCTCCTAGAAAAACGCGGATTTTAAAAAGATAATCAACACAATATTATCTAGGCGACATCATCGTGGTCGGCCGCACAATTTGTAAATATCATTCCAGTCTGAATAAACTCTAAAGAAGTTGGTAAGACCGTCTGTTATAGACTAATGATTCTTATAGGGCAAGTTGTTGTCGATCATGTCGACGGTTCCTTGCTAAGTGGTGGAGCAACAGACCCGAACAACCACCTTGCATTCGTATGAGTCCACCAACTGACCGCGGTTGTTGTTGAACCGCTCATATGTTGACTGGCGCATCCGAAGTACGCGGACATGGTGTCGATGTCGCCGGATCTCGAGACGAGACCTCTGCGCACACTAAAGGGGTCTCTTTCCTCTCAAAGAAGGAAATGATTAAGAAATCGAGCGACTCTGAAACATCCACCGAGGATGGTACTCCTGAAAGCCCTCCGCGATTGGCTCTCTCTTTTGTTGCAGGTTTTTTATTCATTTCACAATTCTATGGGCGGTTATCTCCTGCTTGCACCCGTACGTACCGGTTGGCAGCTTTTCGGTTCTGGTTCCAGCAGCACTAGCGGTCTAACTCCGCTTTTACTGTAGCGATCTACGTTTGCCTTTGTCACAGCTTCGGCAGCGCCAACCCTATCATGTTGGCGGTGATGGTCAGATGTTTGTCAGCTGTTTCCTGTCGCCGTTGTTGAGGGGTTGAAGCTGTGATGCGACGTCTTCCCTCATAGTTGGAAAGCTTAACACTCAAGATTTGTCGCAGACACCAGTGATCAAACACCTCCCATCTTCTCAGAGTGCATCCTCGCTCTGTTGCTAAGAAGTCTTGGTTTGCCTGTTTGTCCTCCGCACAAATGTTATTTTAATTTGAATGCACGAGAATAACGTCGGCCTGTAGTTCCATTAGCCAAATTGATACGTCGTCTAGCCTCTGTATGTTTACGTCGGTGAACATTTTCGAATATGAATAACCCACCTAAAACTGCATAAATGGGTAAACGATATCTTTTCGTCAAAATGTAATCAGCGCAGTAACTGTCCCACGTTTGTGTTATTCTCCTGCGCCCAGGACCAGCGTTCGGCCAAACCGACACAGCCCGACTTCGTGGCGTCTCCGACTCCCATGGACCTGGATGCCGCTAACGACGACGACGACCAGGAGAATCCCATGCAGGTAACCATCGGTTGTTTGGGGTCACAAGTGCCAAAACCTTTCAGAATATACAAAAACGAATGCTGTCAACAATTCTCGATACGAAAACTGTCTTTCAGTTTCTGCTTCACCTGTTCTGGTGAAACTACAAATGGGGACAAAGAAGGAATTACCGGATTGCGATATGCCGCCGTCGTTCTTGTAGATATTCAACGATTTAGCTTTGACGCTGCATTTAGTTAATGTGAGGAGGGTCATCTAATAGATCAGCCGTTAGGAGTGTACAACTGGTGAAATGGTCTCTTGGATGGAGTGCATGGGCAGGCCACTGGAAATGGCGATTATTTTAAAAAGCCCTCGGAGAGTTAAAAAGTCAGAACATTTGAGACCAGGGAAATTCACAATTTACAATGAGGGGAATGACAGGCGTTCACAAATGTCTTTATACACTGTGACCTTACTACGAGTCTTCTAAACCGGCGAACTACGAAAACAGAGACTACGAAAACGACATCCACATGATGGGTAGATTTTCTTCTGGCCAAATTTCTCCATTTTCACAAGCTCCCGCAATCAATTCCACTTGCTTTGATCATTGGTGTTGAAGTTGGGGCACGTTGCAGGTCACTTAGTACCGGATTTCGTGGAGGGACATCAAACGTTTGGAAGGTCACAGCATCTGAAGGCTTATGCAGGCGGCCGAAGAAATTGGAAAAGTTGAAATTTAAGTCGGCCGAAGTTGCTAATTTTTTTTGGGAAGATGGAGTTCTTTTGGTTTGAAAATTGACAGTTAACGGTAGCATCTGCAAACGGTGGGATGCATATTTTGATTGTGTGGTTCGTTCGGCGCATAAGCGTCTCCGTGCACTTCGAAAAGCAAAGACAAATAGCATAACCAATATCAACCATGGTGAAAATTGTGAATTACCAAAATCTTCCCGATGCTTTTAGGTCGAACTAGCTTCGCTTTCCGTCGCTGTGCCTGCCTCCAACGGAGCCAATTGTTGTGATGCGAAATCCTCCAGCGACGTCAACATGGTCTCGGGTAATTTCATTAATTCTCCTGTTCCCCTTACACTCCCTCAGACCTTCACTTGCACAAACCTGTCCGCAAACGCGTCCTTTAGGACTCGTGGGGTTTCGGAGACCTGGAGAAATCACTAGACCCCCTCTCCTCCTACCTAGTACATGATTGTTCCCAATTGCGTCATTGGCAACCTCCTCTCGACACTCAGACTACACCAAAATGGTGTCCACCTCCTCGACGTAATGGGATCCTGGGTTGAGCATTCCTGGGATGAGTCCTTGAAGCACCGAGACGTCAATAACAGTCCCCCGATACACTCTGCAACAAGAGCGCCATGGACTAGAGTTCGTGGAACGAGCACGCAATCAACAACAATGACCCCTTGACCTCACAGTTGCCTGAAAGAGCCTTACCCTACCGCCTTCGTTGACGATGAAAATACGACTTCTGTCTTTACAGCCGAGGCTACTGACGTGGTGCCATCGCTGGGAATTAGTCTTGCCGACCTTGACCTGCTTTCCGATCTCTTCTACCTGCCGTTTTGCCATGGCCCCACGGCAACCAACATCCTCCAGATAGGTCATTGGCTTCGCGAGAACTCCCACCTTGCTCCGCTCAATGGAATACCCGACGACGAGGTTTGTCAATCAGTCATAATGTGTCAACCAAATCGGGGGGAGGGGTGTTATTCCATTGAATTTACAACACATTAGCCATGAAGGTTCAAATATGGTAAAAAAGTTCAAGATTTATGCCGGTAGTAGTAAATCGAGGTGTACTTGTCAATGGACGTTTTACTGACTCGTTCCACACCCGGGGTAATTTATCTGTCGCTGTGTTCCACATGACACTCAACTACCACTGGTAGGAACCTCTGGCAGCATCTGTCTAAACTTGGGCAGAGTTTCCGGCAAGGACCCCCACAGGGTTTTGCCCGCCTGTCCTTCAGTACAAATTTGATTCGTCAACAGCAGATGTCTAGAAGCGGCGCTTAGGGCAGAATTAAATTTAAAAGAATACAAATTTGCCCAATTAAATAGATTTTTGTGGATCTTAGACACCTTGGGGGCATTAATTTACTCGTTTGAGTCTCTTATAGAAGTCAAAAAGAGAACGACTAAATAGAAAAAAGTTTAAGTCGATACAATCGATACAAAGTGTGAACCACCATGAATTTACATTCTACTTATATATAGTGAGTAGGTTTAATTAAATTATTTTTCAATTTTCAAGGCCAACTCTTGGTGTCAGCGATTCGCGGAGTTCTTTAAAATCGTTGGAAATGTTAGTCAATTGAGAGAAAAGCTCCAACGTCTTCCGCATGCCGGCGTCGTTTTCGACCTCGCACCCTATCTAACCGACATCAACTCCTTCCTTGCCATGGCGCTGGACTACCTTCGATGGCTCGGTATGTCTCTGTTCCGTCGTCTCTGTTCGTCTTTATAGACAATGTCGCGTGACGTAAAGAGTCTCGGCGATAAGACACGGGTCACGTCGTCTGCGTGTTTGTTGCGACGGAAACGCATGCGCAGTCAGACCTCTCTGTTCTCTCTAAGTATACGATGCCGTCCGGACACAAAACCATGCGTGTTACCCGTGACTTCTTCTTAATTACGGCTCTCCCCTGCGAGACGATGGACAAAATTAATTTATGTCGCAACCGTGGCCGTTCTTGAGCGCCTACGAGAGGCGGCCTGGTCGAATCAGACCAGTTGTCAAGTTATGCCTCCAGCTGCGCTTTCTGTAGATAGACGACAGCAATCCCAGGCGTTCCATGTCCACTTAGAGCGTACCTACCCACGTCTTTAGGCGTCATCTGTACCTGGTAATGTGGCGGCCAGACACACCGCTTTGAAAGGTGATTAGTTGGTCTGCGGAAAACGTTGCCAAACCACTTCAGCCGACTGCGTTGTAGATGTGTTGACAGCTTCACCATGCTTGAATAGCGGCGTTTTATTTCGTTATTCGAGAGGTGATCGTAGACACCAGTGATCGACTACTACCAATCTCCTTGTGCATTTGACGCGTCGTGGCCAGGTTCAGCAGCCATCGGTTAGGAATTTGGGAAAATACTCGACTGAGGCATCGTTGAGGTAGACAACCGATTGGGGGTCGTGTTCGGAGGTCGCCGCGAGGAATTTTGTTTTCGATGAGTGGATTTGCAACCATGATGACCAAGTCGTTCTGCATTATAATTACAAATACGTGTTGAATCTACCGTCCGAAAATAATGAGATAAACGTGCAGTTCCGTATGTTATGCTGGATGCAGATTCCAAATGACAATATACAATGTAACTTGTCCGTATTGGCCAATCAAATAATTACCGAGTTCCATTCGGTAATTGCTAAACCTTATACTCTTAGTACTAATTTGACAGACAATTGCCACTATTTCATAAGTTGATTTGTCTCAATTAGACAAGGGAGATGGGAAATTTGACGTAAAGCGTTGGGAAATTTACAGTCATCCACAAAGTATAACATCGCCTGCAACGGTTAACTGCAAAACACAGACGACAGCTTTCCGCAAGATAACTTACCGTGAAACGTAATTCTCAAGAATTTGGATGTTGAGCTGGGGGCAAAATTACAGAGCTAAAAAATTGATGGTTCATCAACATCTGCTCTCGAAGCATTTTTATGCGTTCAGCACAAGGCAATTCGGGCTGGTCCGCTGGTTCGTGGAGAAGACTTTTGTTTCCGATGAGTTGATTTGCAACAATTATGACAACTTTACCACGTCTGCGCTGGTCTGGTTCGGCTGCTAGGATACGCATTCGTCTTGTGGATATGACGACAGAGGGTCAGAGGTCATCGGAAAGAACAGAAAGGGTCTACCATGAGCGATTAGAAAGAATCTGTGATTCTGAATGTTGCGTGCTTATGCCCGTTGGAGAAATAATTTCGAAGCCAGCTTATACAGCCACCATTCAACGTCACAAAACCCATTGTGCGATGATTTTTCTTCCGTTTTAGAAAGCGGGGTCATGGCTCATCGAAGCCAGTCTCACCTGAAACGACTTCTCACATGTAAGGAGGAAATTTGTTTAGTGGATAGAACGAGACAATGTTTCTTCTATAAAGCTAACTCCTTATTGCATTTATCAATTTACATTCCACATAATTATTCATTCACTGTAATTCTCATTAGCCTATTGGCTTAAAATACGGTCATGTAAGTCGGTCTGTGATTCCAGTCCTTATCCCAGCGCTTGCAATATTTTCGATAACTCGCGAATCCTAAATTTCCTTCAAAAATGCTTTGGGAGGTTGTCCAATTTCTTCTCTTTCGTCAGGGATTTCACCTGGCTACCGCGAAATGACAATGTCGGGCGACCATGAGCCCTGGATGTTCAGAGGCGGTATTATCACCGAAATTCAGGTTTGTCCGTCTTTATAAACCCCTTGAGGATGAGCTGACGTCTTCTATAACATTTCCACGTAGCGTCTTTGAATGGTGTAAAGGTTGCGACTTTATATGACCTACTTGTGGTTTGAGAAATAAATTTGTGCGAGAGGGTACGGGTAGCATGTGATGGTGTTAAAAGCCAACCCAGAGTCTAATAACACGCCGCAATCAATGGCTTCCTCTTGTAAGTGTGTGCTTGCGTCTACTGTCTACGAATCAGACCAATCATCTGCTCCCATTTCTACATATTCTCAATTTTCTTCTAGCGGATTCTGCCGCTGGAGTCAGCACAGGACCTCTTTCCGGCACCGAGTCGTGTCGGACCCACACTTACGACCTTGCCAGCCGGGACCTCCGCCGAACATCCGACCACCGAAGCTTCGGCTGCCGAAGCGCTGCCATTGGCCATGAAGAAACTCGGCTTCCAGCCACGCCGACCCTACCTCCTGCGACCCTACAGGCCCGACGATAAGGTCAAAGTGTATGCTCTGCAGAGACGGCTTCTGCTCGCCCGAATGGGCCTGCCCAACGACGCTCTATCGGCGAAGTATCACGACCTTGCCGGAGACAGGTGACTGGCCAATGGGCTTTCTCTCTCTCCTGTCGGGCGCCTCGGCCATTTCCCCTTCCCTCGTTTTTAATTGGTCTATGAATGCACGCTTTTCGAAACGGTGCTCATTGCAACTAGCATACGGCCTCGAAATGCTGGGGATTCTGGTCCCGAGATGAGAAGTAGTACCTCTGTACAACATTCTCAGAATCCTTCTTTTACGCTCATCTCAGGCAACGGCTTGTTTGGAACCCCTAAACTGAAATCCTGCTAAAATGGCGGAACACTCCTGACCAACTCTAGCGTCATACACACAAAGGTTACTGGAGCGTTTGCCAGATACTCGTCTACCATAGCGAGCCCACGGAAAACGCTGGACTTTTTGTTGTAGTCTTTGCAAACAGACGGCCCAACACGCGATTCACTCGAGTTAAATGACCGACAGTGGCGGCGACTGTCAACTGCGGCCAACATCCTTCTCGAAAAGGGTCGTATTGACAATTAAACAACCTACTGCCTCTTCGATAACCATCCAACCCACCACTCTGGTCAGTATGGTGTTGAAGCAGGTTCAACAACACTCTGCTTTCACGGGTGCCGATATCTCGGCGAATGGCTTACCAAAATCGTGCATAGGTTCACCTGAATACCTTTCTTTTAGGTACTGTCTGGCTTACCTAGAGCGTTTTCCACAACACTGTATGGTAGTCGAGGGTCCACCCTTGTTCGTCGAACCACCCACAGCCTCCGAAACTCCCGACAACACACAGTGCGCCCCCACAGGTCCCGATGAGCCTTGGGACATCGTGGGCTTCGCGCTGGCAGCGCCCGAGATCGGGTCCTTGACTCGCGCCCGGGAAGAGATCTGTATCGACCAGCTGAGGAAGAAGTACCCTAGGCAGGAGGCAGGAGAGGGTGAACCCGCCTTAATGCCACCACAGGCCGCTCTCGGTGGAGGTTCCGTCAGTCTAACTGCCGACGAATTCATCAGGGTAGGTCATCAACTATCACCGATGGATAAAAAGCCGATTATGAGCTTTGTTTTAAGATAAGTCGCGGTCATTTAAGTGGAATTAGCAACAATATGGATAATACAATAAGCTGATTGGTTAAAACTACATTTTGTTGACCAATCGTTGTTCGGCTAGGCATTTCTGTAGTTGCTGCATTTTCTCGATTTCCATCTACAATTTAATGTAGACTAGTGGATAAACACCTTTAAGTGGGTTTGTCCGGGGTTAATAATTCCGCAAAATGAATGTTACAAAAACCTCTTCCCTCCACACCCGCACAAACAGACGACCATTGACTGGATCCACAACGAGGAGGGTGTTCCCAAGACAACGAGCAACATCGCTGCGGCCGCGGTGACGGAAGCTGTCCCTCCCGAACCCCTGGGAGCTGCCCTCATCGAACCAAAGCATCAGCATCCACAGGAAGAAATGTCTGCGGAGGAGGAGAAGAAGAAGTTGGCGTCTGGACTTGAAAAAGGCGAGACAACCGAGGAAGGAGAAGAAGACAGGGCGAGCGATAAAATCATGGAAGACGAGGAGGAGGAGGAAAAGGTATGTCGGGGAATACGGAATGAACAAATAAACACTAGTTGTTTGGGTGTTCAGCAATTAGCGGTGCACCATTATTTGTTTATTTGGCACAGTAGAGCGCCGTAAGCGGCTCCGGTGATTGTGTATTTCGAACCTTTCGGGAGGCACGGTGTCATTAAACTAAGTATTTCCGGTTTCTATTTGGACGCGAAGTTGATTTCCTTCCAGTTAGAAGGCCAGGAGCTCTTCGATCCACTTGCGATATTTCTAAACACTCTTGTCCCCACACCCTCCCCCCCTCATCAATGGCCAGCTTCCGTTGAAGGGCAATGTGGAGGCCGTTCACTCGGCGCTGATGGCACATCCTGCGAGCATCCTGGTGGAAATGGACGATTGCTGCTTCAACTCGGCCGCGTCAACTTCGGCATCTTCCATGGCACCCGTAGGCCCGATGAATCATCACCTCGGTCTTGGGTTCGATCCCCCGGAGCTGGTGTTTGACGAGGTGGCTAGACGTCTCTTTGTCTGTTTACTGGCGGGACTAAAGACTTGCGCTTCGCTGGTGAGTTCTGAGTTCTGGTAACCTGTAATAGGAGTAGTAGTACCCTTTGCCGCCACATTGACGTTAATAATTAACTTAACAACACGACGACAATTCTCCTCTTACCGCCTGGTTTTAAGTGTGGCCTTTAGGGTTGAATCTACGCACACAAATTCGTGTTTTATAGGGCGTCCACGTAGAATTGGACACAATCAACGAGGCGCGTGCTGACCTCTATCGCCGTTTCGGCTTTTACCCCGTCGTCGCAGCCTCCACGAACTTCGTCACCGTCTTCGCTCGTCTGATCTGAAAATTCCTCATTACGATACATACTTCTCCTCCACCCCTCTCCCTCGATTGTTTGTTTTCCAATAAATTCAACGGGTTCAAATTTTTCGTCGTTTCTCTGAAAGACCGACAAATCGGATAGGTTGGGATGATTGCCGAGATGATTCCGCGTTTTCCAAACAAATAATGTCTGCCTTACAATCACCCTTCTGGTAAGTTTCGTTCTATTTCCGCAAGCGATGACGGTCCTGAAAAGAATAACTTTCTTGAGATCTTGGACAAGTGGGATTAGTGGAAGGAATCATCAGTCGTCTTTCACCACCACCATTATTTGTTTTAAATATTTGTCCCCCAATAAATCAGATTCAGTAAGAACCGAAATTCCAACCAAGTATTAAGTAGGGCCTGCGCGAACCTCTCACGACGTTCTACATGAAAATATAAATCTAGAACGGATTCTGAGAGCCGAAATTAAACCAAGCTTCACAGGAGACAGGCGCTTACAGGCCACAAAACTATTCACCCGCCTATTCATTCAGCTTTCGTCATTTACATTTGACACCCTTTCAATGAATTTGGTATATTTGAAAACTCAGTAAAGTGCAATCTCAAATTCTCAAGAAAGGATTCGTCCTTCACAAATAAGTGCTCGATAGAATCTATTTGATGTGAACACGTCAAAGACGCTAGCATCCCGAACTTACCGAAATTGACAAATAAAACGCACTTGAGACCTCGAAAGACAATTTTAGACGGCGAAAAAATCATCGGTGTGTATTCCAACTGTTGGGTAAAAAAAATACCTCACATTCACCAAGGCCACGCTGAAATTATACATGTCGATAGATTAGGCAGATAAAATCGGAAATACGAAGATAGATTTGTCCATGCATGATAGGATGGACTGCGAAGCCAAATTAACACATTTTTACTTGATAAATCATAAATAAATGGAAAAAATAACCATGATTTACTGAAATATTAATTTCTGCGAACATTCAAGACTAACCCTCCGCGCAGTGCCGATCTAATTATGCGATCATGCTAGTGAATCCTATTGGCCAGATAATTGACCAATCCCAGTGGGCTCTACAGATTTGGGGAAGTGGGAGCGACGCCTGTCAGATGATGCGAATGTACAGCGTTTTGAAGCATTATCTACCTGTTCTGCTTGGTTTTATCAGTTGCATAACCGTTATCCCCACGATATACGTCATTTTGCAAAGTAGACTGTGCAGAAACATCGCCGTTTTCCTCTGTGCTCTGGCCATCGTGGATTTAGTCGCCTGCCTCCTCCTGACATTCCTTGCATTGGACAAATTCGTCAACCCTCACCTTCAGTCTGAAGCGGCAATTTCGACCTTTATCATCCTCGAGGATGTCGCCGGAGAGATGGTGGAGTTATTTCTGCGAATTTCAAACTGGCTCACGGTTGCTGTAGCAGTGGAACGGTACGTGGCCATCTGCTTTCCCCTTCACGTCCGCTGTATTTCTGGAAAAACACGTCGAAACATCATCATCATCATATTCTCGACCTCCATCCTCCTCCAGGCGCCTTCGCTGACAAGACTTTTTCCCGTGTTCGAACCCCGCTTCAAGATGTTCTCAGCGTTCGATACCTGGTTCACCAAAGTTATCATTCAATTGACACTGCCATGTGGTATCCTTCTTTTTGCTAATATTCGACTTATCCTTGCCGTCAAGTCATCAGGAGTTTTGAGTAGACAATCTATGCTATCTTGCGGTAAATCAACGTTCCACCGAACGCCAATATCTTCCTCCATCCACCCTAGTCCACTGACTACTCGCATCCGAAGGGCTTCCACGAAAGAGCGCAAACTTACTTTGAACCTGATCGGCATGATTGTTGTGTTCTTTATCTGCCAGGTTCCGTTCATCGTGGTCTCACTCTTTTATAAGATATACCTCAACTGGAAGGTCGAATTGGTGTCCGTAGCATTGGCTCCGGACACCGAACAATGGGAAATGAAAGACAAATCATGCAATCACGATGCCCTGGCCTACGTAAGAGCGCTTTCTGTTATTTTTCGCATGCTGAAAGGCAATCTCTGGCTATTTTTATACTGCTGGCTTTGTAACAACTTTTGCAAACCCTTTCGATCATCAATGAAGTCGATGTTCTGTTGCAGACAATTTTGCTCATTATTTGTAACCCATGCAAACAAATAAAGCGAGTTCTGTTTTGTGTTTCATTGCATATACTGTTTGATTTTTCCTGAAAATTAATTTTATTTATTCTGTTTAACAAATAATCAACTAATAGATAATGTAACAATGGATTCATTAGCAAACGTGATAAACACTCGAGCACTGTGGTCGTAAATCACATAGAGCATGCAAAATACGCCAAATATTTGCTTTCGAATATCTTATCTGAAAACGCTATCTTCTTTAAGTGACCACCACGCTCCGAATATTTTGTCCCTACTGTTAATCTCATCCACTGATTCGAAGGGTTTTATTCGCACAATAATAATAATTATTCTTATTAAATGGCAAGCGCTTTATTGAGGTCACGAGGATCAAAGAATTCAGCACAAAAAGTAATATAGTTAACCATTCGATTTACTAACACTATCGTTCATTTTCTGTTTCATCTGTTCCCGTGAAACAAAAACCGGTACTAATAAGGAATGACATAATTCCGATATGCGTCGTTCTTGTGGGTTCCGAATGTTATTGCCAACGCATTGGCTGAAACTATTTAAATTTAATAAAAAGGGTTGGAAACGTTATTTAATGTATGATAACTCGATAATTCCTTAACTGTTTAACCGATTTGCAGTTTCAACAGAGGATGTTTAGCAAGACACGTTTAGCATTGCCATTTTATAATGCTACAAGTCTTTATGCACGTCACTCGAATAAAGCGATTGACACGAGTATCATAATAATAATTAAAATAATGGTATTAAAGGCGGATCTTTCAAATGTACCTTTTCCGGGAATTTTAAGGACTAAGCAGGCATATCTGTGTATGACGCGTTTTACATATAAAGGAAACAAATATGTGCATCAAGGATATCTTTGAGTCCATTATAAGTCCACATCATTGACATTTCACAGACTCTAACCAGGTGTTGTACATCGTTACTGTAGAAGTCTTAAAAAATGTCCGGGTAAAAGATAACGGTTTAGTTAGGAAAACGTACTATTCAAAAAAGCTTCCGTTTCGCGTTTAAGTGGTTTAATTTTGTACCGAGAGCTAATAAATCGGTACTCGAGATAACAAATAGGTGAAACGGGTGACATTTAATGTCCGAATTATAGACATTCCAAGCTCGCGTATTGTATTCGTATGTAAATATACTACTTAACTTAATTTAAATTAGCAACAAACGGTTTTTTAGGAAAAAATATTTTTGCGTGAAGACGTTTGTATTCTGAATAAACCCGATCAAAAGAAAAGTTTCAGATGTGGTGACGTTGACAGGTTTGTGTCGATACAGTTCAAAATTCGAATTTAACGGGCGGAGGAAACTCTGAAAGAATACAATGTTTAACTTTTAAAAACGATATCATTTAGAAGAAGTTACAGTTCATCCGAATGCTCTCTTAACACAATAGGAGAGTCCAGAAAACAAAAATTCAACGAACTCGCGTACGCAACATAATCGTCGTTCATACATTCTTTATTATGTGACCGAAAATTTGATCAAAATTAATGGAGAATCATTTTTTCAAAAGGTTTCTTCTTTATGTCTACCTCAGGAAAAGGGAAACTACGGCTAGCAATTCTGATTCTGCCTCCGACAACGTTTCCACGATTTTTAGTTTTTTGTAGTAGTTCTGCCGCTCGGCGTTTTAAGACGTCAAATCTTGAACTCCTGCTGCGAAGGTCGAGTGTTGTAATATGAAAGATAAATATAAGGTGCATCAATGATATCTTTTTGTCTCTCATTTAGCCGCTTAATAGTTGCAGTCTTCGAAGCACTAGTTGCAGACATGGTGAAGTTGGACGATTTGTGGCGATACACTTTAAAATTCAAGTTCAATAATTCAAGTTTTACGCGCGGTGGAAACTCTGACAGATAACACTTTTTAACTTGAAAAACGATATGATGTAGAAGAACATACATTGGATAGGAATGCATTTTTAACAGAATAAGAGAGTCAAATAAAAAAACAAAAATTCAACGGACTTGCGTACAAAACATAATTTTCGTGAGCACATACTTAATTAAGTGACGTAACCTTTGGTCGACATTAATGGAGCGCCATTTGTTCAAAAGGTTTGTTTTTGTATGTCTTACTCAGGAAAAGGGAAACTTCGGCTGAAAATTCCGATCTTAAAATCCCTATTGACTTATGTTAACGAATGACGACGCAGGTTCTGCTTCTTCCATACAGACTTCAGTGAGGACAAGCTTCTGTTAATAATATCCTTGTTTGAATAACTTCATTGGTATAACGTTTCTGTTAAGTAACAACGTTCACGAGCTCGTGTATCCAGACGACTATAACTCGGCTATTTGTTTTTGAACCCAACTATAACGCATAGTTAACTGCTTGAGGTTGGTTAAACCCAATGCGTAAGTTCGCCGTTAAAGTATGCCTTGTGTTAAGTTTTCGAATCATAGAAATTGTTCCTTGCAAACGGATTTGGGAATAGAGAATCACATCGCCTACACAAGTGTTTTAAATGATATTTTCTTCAAGTAGCCTACTCATGCTCTGCATCTAAGAGACCACAATTCATCGACACTTAAATAGTTGTACACCGCTCCAATTCTTTCTATTCACGTCCATCGATGTGTGAATCTCTTCTTCCAATCAAGCCTTGGGAGCACCTTAATGAATTTTCAAAAAATGATTCCTTCGTTCCAAATTATAGTTTGCCTTTTCTAGTGGTGTCGTTAATGTAAATATACGCTCGTGGTTTGCGTTGTTACAAGGTGTTAGCGAGAATCGGGGACACGTTTTCCGTGATCACGTCCGTAGACGGTTGATTCCAGGACCCTAAGTACCCCGGGGACAGTTGTAGTCGCGATATGGGGGGTTTTTGTCGCCGAATATGTTCCGCTCTTATAAGAGGTCGCTCACCTCAGTTTAGTTGGATCGAGAGCATAGACAGGCCAACATGAAACGAGATTATTAAAAAAACGCAAACGGATGGTTAAATATTCCGAACATTTGAGGCCAGGTAACATCACAGGGAACAATATGCAAAAATGAACATTATGCAGACGTAGACAACGGGTTTTTATCATTTTGATTTCACCTCAAGTCTTTCGAATAGTCGAACCAAGGAACAGAAGCGCCGACAGTTCCCGAACACAAAATCTACATGATCACCCTAAGATAACGGATGGTTTAAAATAACGAGGAATATTGATTTGGAGCTCGATGCAAAATTATGAAGTGAAGCGATTTCCGTGGTGTTTACATTTGCTATCAAGGAAAACGTTGATTCGTTCTGCAGAAGACCGTTCTCTGAAGACCACTAGAGTTCCTTAGTTATGGCCTCCCCAAGCTTTTCAGAATTCTAAATTCGCCTGCTGTGTGTTAAACCTGCGTAACTGTCAATATTAGCAAAGAAAGGGTTGGATCACTGAGCAGACATACATTTATGGTTCGCTGTTACCATGCCTCTTTACTTTATGTAGCAATAGACATATGAATATTGTCCATTCATGATGGCTGTTTTATTTTAATAAAAAAAATAGAAACCGGGCTTTGAAAGAAACATTATCATTGAACTCAACATTAATGGCTAGGGGTAAATTATTCAAAAAGATTTAATTTGTCGATGCTGTCTTTGTTAAGCATTGGAAGATTCAGAAAAACTATTCGTGTCGAAAGCAGTATCGCCATCAACTGAAACGGTGGCCGTTCCTTCATCAAAAGTGAAGGTTTTCGCATCTACCTGACGAAAACCTGGAATTTCCATCAGCACAGCGGCGAACAATCTGGAATTCTCCTGTTGGAGATACATTATTTTCTTCGTACACACTTTGTATTCATAGACCTTCTTGTAAGCAGTCACCTGACAAGTCTTCTCCGTATGCGCGGCAATAGTAAACTTGAGATCAAAAAGATAATCAAATAAACTGCTTTTTATATGCAATTGAATAGAATAATTTTTCGCGAACTGCTGCTTACGGTGAATTCACGTTCGATCTCTTTTGAAATTTTAAAATCCCACTCCTTTTTCGTTATAATTGTCCGTTCCCACTTCGCGTTGGCACAGAGTTTGAGGCATTTGAGTAATGGAATTAACAGCTCGCATCCAATATCCAAGCTAGACACGGTGGTATCCATGTTTGACCAGCGGATCTGGTCAATAATTTCTGTTTTCATACGATGGGCAATCGTGTTTGGAGCGTTACTTCGGTTATTATGGACCTCAGACCACTTCTTTATCACAGTTGTTCTTTCCGAAACAAAAGTGTACTCAGTGAATTGGGTAAATCTGCAGCTGTCGTAATGTTCCTAGTTTAAAATGCAAATTTCGAGCGTTATTTAGGAGACAGAAAAATTATCATCTAAACTTCTGCAATTGATGTTAACCATTTAGTGAAAAATAACTTAATTGATGTAGCAATTCGAAAAAAGCTTGAAGAAACCTATGGTTATGAAGTACTAAACAAATAAATTTAATTAAATTAAACCTTAAAATGTGGCACTAATGTTTGTGTAAACCCATAAGTATGTAGTTTTAAATTAAAAGAGACTCTTAAACACATTAACTAAAATTTAAATATAAGCTCCTTTAAGAAAAGTATTTTTGTAAACATATTTGATTAAATGCGACGATAAAAAAATGCGTTTGCAAAATTGAAACAAAAGAATAATATTCCTATTAAAAAAAGAAGACATTGTTTCCGCGAATGCCGTCTTATTTTACTCTAAACAATATACGATAGAAACATTACTTACATGGCTCTAGAAAGAAAATGTTAAATATGTTTTCGGTAAATTCAATTTTTTTTCATTACATTCGAGTCAGTAATGCTCTGCAAAATGCGCACAGTTTTATAGATTGACATTGAAGAGGCCATTTCGGTTCATTTTATGCATATTTTTCCTTTATCATGTCATATAAA